>JAJOZX010002046.1:695000-736240 GCA_023014485.1 Bathynomus jamesi | reverse complement strand
AATATATATATATATATATATATATATACTGTATGTAGGAGAATTACGAGTACTGACTAATCGGGGTCCTTGGTGTAGTGGTTAACATATCCGACCGGTAATTGGATGATCCCGGGATCGATTCCTGGAGGGAGGTACCTCATTTTTCATTTGCTCGTTCTCCCTCTCATCTTGTGCGGAACACTCTTCTACACAAGCGTCGTTCTTTACATTAATTATACTGTGTGTTGTTTGCAGTTAAAATATAATATATATATATGTTGGCGTATTTGCGTAAAGCCCTTATCTATAATTTAGTTCAGTTTAAGTGCAGTGAATTCTCTGAGGTATTTACTTTGGGTATGATCAGTGTAATGCAGGATTCCCAACAGCAAAAAATCCTTTTTTGAATTTTCATATGGCCCAAAATTGAATTCAGATGATATTAATAACCGTGTTCTTACGAGCTACATACAAGGTGTTCAAAAAGAAACGCAACCCAAAATAAAAAAGGGTAGGTTACAATACTATATGCATTCTCCAGTGGGTTGCGTTTCTTTTTGAACACCCTGTACTTACACAATATAGTGTCATCTCGCATTAGAGACGAGAAAAACGAAAGTGGAAAATAGGGAATTATTAATCCCTTCATAATCTCATCTAGGTATTAAAAAACTCCTATTGAAATTATGGAAAAATGAATCACTACGCAGTGAAGTGAGAGATTAATGAGGAGATTTGAAACAAAGCCTACGCTCGACCCTTTTTATTTAAAAAAAAAAATTTTATTGCTTATTATAAAATGATCCTCCATTTTGAATTCAAACAGTTTCTAATAACGTAAAATGTTACGAATGGGGATAGAAAACAGTATTTTATAAAATCAAGTGAAACCTTAAACTACTGACCCGAATTGAACGTCATCACAAGATAACAAAGATACATACAAAGTGAAAAAAGAAAAAGCAATTCCTCGAAAGCTTTTTGCTGGAATATTTTTTTCTTTCTTTCCAAGGTTACCCCCCTAAAATATTTTTTTTGGGGTGGTATCAATTTCAATAAGTTTTTTTCTATCAATTTCTTTGATGAAGAGACTGTAACTAAAAGACGAAGTTTTGCTTCACAATTTGGTCTATATCATTAATAATTAATAAACTTTCATTCTGTTTAGATCTTGGATATATTTAGAGTTATGCAATGTTCTGTAAATATTTTAACCTCAACCGGTATCGTGGGATCAGGGAGAACCCCGATCAGTTTAATTGTATATATATATATATATTTAGCTTAAGACGTAGCCAGAAAGAGTCACAAAACAGTCTTAGAAGCAAATGGGCATTATTAAGTCTTAGCACAGAACCAGAGTTCTTGTATTGTGGTACAATGAAGATTTTGTCGAAATTTAGTTAAAGTTCCCTTTAGATCCGTCACAGATATGGGAGAAGGACTTCGAGTTAGCACACTGAAGATGCCCTCAAATATATCAGGCCTTTGGTCAGATCTTGTACTGCACGTGCTCTCTAGAAGTTACCATACTTAAATTCATATTATTTTGCTGATGAAGGTGAAGCTATAACCGATCATTTACTTGTTAATGTTAATAAAACTCTTTGGGTTTCTTTTTGACGACAGAAAACCGTGTTGGATAAATTACTTATAGGTCCTATAGCAGGGGCGTTCAAACTTTTTCGCAGGCGGGCACATTTTCCAAATGCTGGAGGACAGGGGGGCACACATAAAAAATATTATGACAAAAAATACATAAAACACATAAAAAATATTATTATCTGGTTTTGATTGTAATATTCTTTTACTGTATTAACCGGTCTCTAAAACCTTATTTGGGACTACTCGGCGGCACACCGAAATGGCTTCTTGGCACAAATGTGCCCGCGTGCACAGGTTTGAGCACCCCTGCTATAGTTTTAAAGGAGTGTGCAGTAACAAAGTTTCTTGGTTTACAATAATTGATAAAGACTTATAATGAAAAATTATATTCTTTATATATAGGCTGACCATACGTACCGTTTTGAACGGGACAGTACCGTTTTTTTTATGGGTTCTGTATGGGTTCTGTCACTGAAGAATAATTGTAAGCTCAATATGTTTATGTACTTACTTTTTCATGAATACAGAATATTACATAACCCCGTCCCTTTTTGCCATCCCAATGTCCCGTTTTTGTCTCAAGGAAATATGGTCAGCCTATTTATATATATTAAAAAAAATTCCTAAAGCATTACAATAATGTACAAACTCAGTAATTTTAAGCCAAACGGTTTCCTACTCTACATCAAACCTATCTATCACCTTTTATAGTGAATTGTCCCCTTTTCGATGGGTGGGGAACTGTCACTCTCTTATTAAATAGCTGAACTTATAACATTTCTTTGTTCCTGTTTAAAAATGTCAATGATTATAAAATGAGTTTCTTAAATTGTATATTATTATTATTGTATATTAAATTGTACGAGTATATTATTGTATATTAAATTTTATTGTATATTAAATTGTATATTATTGTATATTATATTATTGTATATCTATTCTATATTATTGTATTGTATATTATCTTAAATTGTATATTAAATTATATTTCAAAAACCCATTCATTTTTCAAGGTTTTTTAAAAGGAGGATTTAAACTCTCGAAAAGTTTTTAAAGGGGGGACCCCATTTTCAGATGTAACTGATGCATTACTACGTATTACATCGATATCTCACAAAGAAATATGTAAACTCATACATGGCGTCAGGAAGGGGGTTAAGTAAAATGGGGGCAGTTACCGCCCCCCCTCCCTGGAGTTTGATTGAAAATCCACATGTGATCTATGATACTGTTCCATTCTTAAAGAACTTAACTATGTCTCTTTAGTCAGGGTTGGAAACCAGAATGCTTTTGTATAGTATCTATTCCTATACCTATTTTGGGGAATGGCTTCATTTCTCTTTTTATACCTATGCCATTAATACCGGGATAAATTTATTTCTGTATTTATACTTATTTTTTTCAGTTCCTATACCTATTCTTTCCTATTTCTGATTCTGTCTATGATAATATCATAATAATATTTGTTTAATTATTAAACGTTTTTAAAACCTTAATTAATCAAAAGAAAACTCTTTCAGCAATTTTATTACCAAGAATTATTTAAAGAAAAATTTTAGAAAATTATAATTTTTAAAATGAAGTTTGAACTTTGAAGTTTGAGCGCCTTTTACTTCTGAATCACGCTTGTTTATAAAGAATGAAAATTCTTTGAAATAAATTCTAAAATTTACAGGCTCTAACATTTAAGAAATTTGTAAATATAAAATGTTAATATCATCATTTTATTTAAAATATTTTATAATTACAAATTTTTTTTTAAGACGATCAACTCATTTTACAGTTTTTTTTTAACTCACTTTATTTGTTAAGGGATTTAAAATGTAGCTTAATCCCCTAAAAGAGTTTTCTACCGACGCTTGAGTTAATGGCTGTGACAAAGCCAGGTACGAGCTACGTATGCCACATTCTTTAAAATTCGGAAAGGTACTCTCTCGCCACCATTGTCTCGCGTTACAACTTGTGATTGCTTCACTCGCCTCTCCCCCATAAACTTTAAACTCAGTCATTAATTTTTCCAATTCGATTCCTGCTGATGAGTTCTTGCAACTTCTCTGGAATTTGAAACAGAAAATTGGAACTGAAAAAAAAAAATTTTGAATATTGAAACTAATAAAAATTTTCTTTCTCGATTTTATTGTAAAAATATATTTCTGGATAGAGGAAATTGCATTTTATTTTCGAATTTAAATTATTTTCTTATCAGATTATGCATGAAATAAGTGCGTACCATATTTTCATAATCATGACCATTTTCTTTAATATTTATAATTTTAATAATAATAAAGGTTACCTTTAAAACTTCCTTTTGGAATCATACTTTGAAAGTCTTCTTGTACAGTTTTTCTTCACTAAAACTTTCCGACTTACCACTCACTGTTTCCAAAGATGCGTGTACGGAAGCAATGCCACTGCCACTTGATTCTGACTCTTTACTCGCAAGAAAAAATGAAAAAATGACACGGAGAATTCACAAGAACTTTGGCTCGTTCAGTCTGTATAGCGACCAATAGGAAATCCTTTCCCTAAAAGCTGTATCATGTTCACATATTTATTTTAATTCTAACACTTTAACTATCACTTAACAGCTACAGTATACAGTATATTGGTCATGAAGTGGAGCTGATAAACGAAAACTGAGAAACGATTAAAATGTAGAACTCTGAAAGGAGTTCAATGTAGATGTTTAGTGAAGTAAATTAATTTCCTACCTTATCATCTTCAAGTCAGTTAAAATAACCGAGGATCAAAAGGGCATCATTATAAAAAGCATCATATAAAAAGGCATCATGTAAAAGAGGCATCATTATAAAACAACGAAACTTCTCTCCTGTACAAAACGAGGTAAAGACTTTGACATTTCTGAAGATCCGTTCCGTCCGAGCTTCATCGCCATTTTCGTCCAAATTACAAGGAAGTCAACCTCCAAGCGATAATAACAATAAAATAATAATATTAATATAAATAATAAAATGATAATAATTTAGAAATGGTTAAGCTCTTTCGTTACAGTGATAATAAGCTTTAATGGATTCAATTTGAAAGTTTAATGAATGAAATCAATGAATGGATTAACCTAAGTAATTGAGCAATTAGAGTAACACAATGACATAATTGCGTCAGTTGCTTATATATATATATATGGGATGAATTTCACAATTAAACACGTGAAATAAATTATTAAAACCACGAGGAAAAAACAAAAACGATTCCAAGCTCTTTTGATATTCAATAGCACCTCGTCAGGGAGGTGTACTATTGAATACACGAAAGGTCTTGGAAACACTTCTTTTCTTTTCCTTGTGGGTTTGCATCCTTTAGATATATATATATATATATATATAATATATATATATATATATATATATATATATACAGGGCGTCCCAAAAAAATGTATACACACTTTAAATAACTTATAAAGGCAGTGTTTATTAAAATACATTTCATTTTCAAAATGTAATAGAATCTACAGACATTATTTAATGTTTTGTGAACGCCTGTTTTCAAACTGACGTCCGTTCTGGTCCAGGCACTGCTGATAACGCGAAGCAATGGAATCGCAAACATCACGAAACATTTCGTTTGGTATTTGTGTGCATTCTCGTTCAATGGCTGCTCTCAATTCAGCGACTGTTGCAGGTTTTATAGCGTAGACTTTGTCTTTTAAGTATCCCCATAAAAAAGTCTAGTGGTGTGAGGTCTGGTGAACGCGGAGGGTATTCTACGAAACCCCTTCGTCCAATCCACATCCACATCGTGCCAAGTACCACTCGCAATACTCCACTCTTCGGTCCGGATCATCTTCATTAATAGCATGGACTAATCTTGGAATGTAACTTTTCCATTGACAGCGCTTCAAAATGCGTTGGACAGACGATTCTGAAATTCCTACCTCACGACTCGCTTGCCGCACAGATTTTCTTGGACTTTGGTGATACGTTTCCAGTACTCTTTCTTGCTTTGTGGGGCTTGTCGATGTCCGTGGTCTTCCGGAACGCTTCTTGTGGACATTCTGAACAGTTCCATCGGCTTCAAACTTATCTCTAATTCGAGTGATGGTAAGTCGCGTTGGTGGATCTGTTTGAAACTCCCTCCTAAACTGTCTTTGCACTTCAACTGCGTTTTCACACTTCCAGTAGCATTTTAGAATGAATTTCCTTTGTTCAAAGCTTAGTCTGACTGCCATTATTAATTCTAATGGGTTTAACTTGGAAAGAAAGAAACATCAATTGAGCTATCAGCTGTTAAAGTGTGTATACATTTTTTTGGGACGCCCTGTATATATATATATATATATATATATATATCAGTGGCGATTTCTTAATGAATGCAACGCATGCAATGAATGCATGCGTTAAATATGTTCTCTTTTCAGATCTAAGTAAGGATTATAATTGACAAAAATAATTTTCAGAAACTAAAAATAGGCTAAGGCTTCAATCACGCATGTACTGGCTATTGGGCGGTGTAAACAAAATTATGTCTTATTTCATTAGACAATTAAGAACATTTTTCTGTACACAGATCGAAATACTTGTAGCTAAAGCATTCACTAATTCAGTCTGGGTACAGAAAAATGTTCTTAATTGTCTAGTGAAATAAGACATGATTTTGTTTACACCGCCTTGCCTTGGGCAATTTTTTAAGGAGACTTCTCACTATCCATAAGATATTTTTTTGAGCCTCATAGCTAAATTCAAAAGGCAATATGTTTTAAAATATGCTTAGAAAATTTACTTAATATTTTTACTAAAAATAATTAAAAAGCTTTGTTCTGATTTTTTTTAATTAATGAAAATAATACGGCATGCATTCAGTTTTATAGGTGCATTCACCAAAAAGTAACATCTGGCAATTCTGACAAGGCTTCTTTCCAGTACCACAGCCGCAAGCTTCACTTGTGTTCGGTGTTCCCTTAAATAAATTATAGCATTGTAGTGCCCATAATGACTGACGATGTGTTTAATCAATTGAAGACTAGAAGATTTTACTCACTCTCTTTTGATGAGAAAAAGCGCATATTGAATAATGGCAGACCGATTCCACATTTGAATTTAAGCAAAGAAAATAAAGGCTTCACTAGGAAATTTAATCCTAAGCTGTATGATGATGTTCCCTGGTTATGTGGAAATATTTAAATAACAAATTGTACTGTTGGTCGTGTTTCCTATTTTCAAGTGATAACTCTGTGTGGAATTCTGTTAGTCGTGGATACGACGATTTAAACAATTTACATACTGCAATTTCTCGCCATGAAAAATCTCTTGCTCACATAAATGCATTTGTTGATCTTAAAACATTTGGAAAGTCAGAAAGAATTGATTTAATACTCGACAAGCAGAAATCAGTTGCCATTTCCAGACATAACGAAGAAGTTAATAAGAATCGAGAAATTTTGAAAAGTTTGATTAGGATAACATGTTTTTTAGGTATGCAAGAATTAGCATTTCGCGGTCACAATGAAGAAGAAAACGCTGACAATAGGGGTAACTATATTGAATTGGTATTTTGTATGGGAGAATTCGATGAAAAGCTTCAAAACCATTTAAAAACTGCGACTGTTTTTAAGGGAACATCATCTGCTATTCAGAATGACATAATTCAATCTATTAGTGCAGTTATGTTAGAACAAATAAAACGTGAGCTTATCGACTGCATGTATGTGGCGATTTTATTAGATGAAACATCTGATGTCAGCTGTTTTTCTCAACTCTCTACTGTTGTTCGTTATGTTAATAAACATGGAGAGATTTGTGAACGATTTATAAAATTCAATGACGTCAGCAATGATAGAAGTGCAGGAGCGATTTCTGATTTATCTATAAGGCAACTAGGTGAACTGGGCTGTTTGAAAAAATTAGTTGCTGAAACCTACGACGGTGCTGCTGTTATGGGGAGCGATCTTAATGGAGTACAAACAAAGATTAGAGAAACTGTACCAGAGGCTATTTTTCTTCACTGCTACGCCCATAAACTTAACCTTGTTTTATCCCAAGCTGTCGCTGAAATTTCCGAATGTAATAATTTTTTTTCAGTATTAGGAAGTTTGTCATCATTTTTCAGCAGTTCAACTAAGCGAACTTCAATGCTTGACAAAGTTGTTGGAAAGCGTTTCCCTAAACTGGCTCCAACGCGGTGGAACTATTCATCTCGTCTAGTTGAAAGAGTTAAGGAAAATAAAGAAGATATAATAGATCTTTTAAAAAGCATTCTTGAAAACCCAAAGAAATTTGATGAAAAAAAAAAAATAGTGCACGCGGATTGCTTGCTGGTATCGATACTTTCGATTTTAAATTTTTATTAGAAGTATTTTCTTCAATTTTTCCTTTTACTGAATATCTATTTAATGTGCTGCAAACAAAATCTATGGATATTGTGTATAGCTCAATCACCGTTTAAAGCACTATGAAAAAAATCAAACAAATAAGGGATACAAAATTTGCAGATATGTGGGACTTGATAACAGAAAGATGTGGTGAACCTGTATGTAAAAGGAAACAGAGTCTTTCTCCACAAGAGAAGTATAGTCAACTATTTCATGAAATATTCGATAATATACTTCTTCAAATGAAAGAGCGTTTCAGTTCAATGGAAAAATTGGAATTCATTGAGCTTTTAGATTGCAAAAAATTTGAGTTCTATGATGTTACTTTCCCAGAGAGAGCTTTTGAATCTTTGAAAAGAAGCTACAATTCATTTTTTGAGTTTCCTCGTCTCCGTTCTGAATTGTGTGTTTTATATTCGCACAAATCTTTTGCCAAAAAGAATGTTGCTGAGCTCCTAAAATATCTACTGGAAAGCGAAATGCACAAAGGTCTTAAGGAAATATATAAATTGACGAATTTGATTCTAACTATACCAATATCGACAGCAAGTGTTGAGCGATCATTTTCTGCGCTTAAAAGAATTAAAAGTTATTTACGGAGTTCCCAAAGTGAAGAAAGGCTATCTAATCTTGCCTTAATTTCAATTGAAAAAAATTTCATCAAGAAGCTTATGGAGAATCGAGAGTACTTTTACAATTTGGTCATCGAAGAATTTTGCAGGAAAACTAGGAGAGCAGAATTTCAATTCAAATAATGCTTCACAATTATTTAAGGTGAATTTTAAATTTGTATCTTTTCTTTAGATCAATTCGGTAACTACTATATATAAATATGTCTAATTTTTTGTTCGCATATTTAAGCCTAACATTAAATGAACTTTCCTTCAAAGAGGTCCCCAAAAGTTTGTAAAACACCTTTAACTTGCTAAGTTCTATGTAAACAATATGCAAAGTTTGGGCAAGAGGGTTAGGCGGATGTTTTTCTTCCATTCCATAACATTGCATGCCTGAACAAAAATGTCACGAGTCGCCACTGATATATATATATATATATATATATATGATACACACAGACTGTGCATGGAACAAGAAACTCGTCTGGGAAAATTAAATCCACTATAGTCCGAATAAGTAATGGCAAATGACAAACACTATAGTTTTTTCTTTTCATGATGTTAGCCGACGTGGGCCACGGGTCACTCGCAAAGAGGCCGCAAAAATATAGTTTCCCTCACCAGCTACCTGCAGAGCAGATAGGATCCAACTTTGGCCCACGTCGGGCTAACATCATGAAAAAGAAAAAACTATAGTGTTTGTCATTACCATTACTTATTCGGACTATAGTGGATTTAACTTTCCCAGAAGAGTTCCTTGTTCCATGCACGGTAGGTGTGTATCATGAAAAAACCTCAGGGGCTATTCTGAGTTTAATCTCATATATACAGGGGTTGGACAAAATAATATGAACACCTTGATAAATGGCGGTTTTTATTCTTAATATGGAGTTGGTCCTCCTTTAGCGGCAATAACAGCTGCAATGCGTCGGGGAATTGATTCATACAGCTTTTGGACAGTGGCTAGAGGAATCCTGAGCCATTCTTCGAGCAAACCCTGCTCCAGTTCCTCCAAAGACGCCGGCGGTGGGAATCGGCTTCTCACCAGCTGCTGCAACTGACACCACAAATGCTCGATAATGTTAAGATCCAGGGATTGTGGAGGCCAATCCAAGCGTTCTACTTCACTAACATGCTCTTCAAACCAGTTTTTAACGACCCCAGCGGTGTGGATTGGTGCATTATCATCCTGGAAGACGGCGCCGCCATTGGGAAACAGCGTTTGGACCATGGGATGGACCTGGTCAGCCAATATTGACAGATAGACCTGGGCGTTAACCCTACCATGCAGTACTACAGCTGGGCCAAGAGTATTCCACGATATTGCTGCCAAACCATCACATATCCGCCTCCATGCTTAACGGTTGGTCAGGCAGTCGGGGTCATAAGCATCTTTAGGCTGTCTCCAGACGTAAACTCGACCGGAACATGGAAATAGCGTAAAGGAGGATTCGTCGGAGTAGACAACATTCTTCCACCGGTCCATTGACCAATTCTTATGGTCATTACACCATTTTCTGCGCCGCTCAATGTTGATGTGCGAAAGGAAGAGTTTGGCAATTGCAGCCTTCCCATGGTATCCAGCTCCATGGAGCTCGCGACGTACAGTTCTGTCGATACCGGGCTTGGAAGATGCTGGTTAAGCTCTGCAGTCACTTTTGGAGCTGTGGTCTTATGGTTCTTTGTCACAATGCGCTTTAGCACCCGGCGGTCTCGATCACACAGCTTCTTCTTGCGTCCACTATTGCATTTGTCGGTGCTTGTCTTTCCATGGTTTTGGTATGCAGACATGACCATAGAGACAGTTCCTCTGGATACATTGAACATCTGAGCGGTTTTCGTCACCGATGCACCAGCCATCCGCGTCCGACAATTTGCCCTCTTTGGAAGTCTGACAGGTCTTTCATAACTGCTAATTCATAATTCACTCAGATCTGTAAAAACAACGTGAGGGTTATAACATGACGTATAACTCTCTGTTACGCATTTAAATAGGTTGCCAGTCATATGACCGTTAACTTTGTGTCTGAGCAGTCCGTAAAGATAACAGGTGAAATCGGCGGGTGTTCATATATTTTGTCTAACCCATGTATATACACACAGTATATGAGTATACACTAAATTTTGCATAATTTTAAATTAATGTTGTAATTTAAAATATAAGTTTAAAATTGAATATGTAGTCTACGTTTGAGAATAGTTATATAAACTATAACAACCTGAGCCTTCTTACCTCCCACCAAATCTTCTTTCTGAAGTGGTTTTGTTGCTTCGTGTGCCAGTTCCAAAATATTCGACAACGGGGCCATTGCATCCTATTTACAAATAGAATTCTAATCAAAGTTCTTTGACATTGTTAGTAGTGCAGCATGAGCTTCTTAGTAGTGCAGCATGAACTTGTTAGTAGTGTAGCATGAGCTTGTTGGCAGTGCAGCATGAGTTGGATATTCACAGTGTATCCACTTTTTAATTACTCAGGGTGCTTCAGTTTTCATAAGAAGTTACCATCAGAGAGAATCCCTAATTTCCCACATAAAAGGAGTTCAGCGTGAACTCACGAGAGAGTCTTCTGAGCCCCAGAAATCCCAAAGTAGTTGCTGGCCCAACTCCAACAGCGAAGACGATGGGAATCAAACCTAGGCCTCTGCATGATGAGTCCAATCTCCAACCAACTGAACCAAGAGCGTTTTTTTCAATATTTATGCTTTTCATTTTATGTATATTTAAAATGTAGAACTGCAAAGAAGTTTCATGGAAAATTTTGATCTTTGTTTAATGTATTCAAAATCGGAATAATTTTGTCTCTTATACTGAAGATTCTGATGTATTTAACCTTTTATTTAACTCGCAATTCATATCATCAATTACAAAAGTCGGGATCATTTTTGGGTTGTCAACTTTGTTGTTTGATTAAATTGTTTAACGTCCTTCGCAACATCTAAGATCATACGACAGAGAAAACCTACAGCTTTACGTGGATTTGAACCACGGGTCGCAACATAATTTAGGTTCGGAGGACGGTCTCCCATCTAACTGCAATTCAGACCCAATGCCGCTTAACTTCGCTGATCGCGGGAAGCCGAGTGACGACATCAGCCACGACGTAGTCTTTTTTAAGTCTTCTTTTACGACTCCATTTCGTTCATAATCCGATCGAAACCCAATGTTGGCATATGAAACGATTCAACTTTCAAATAAGTTCCTTCCTATATATATCAATTCACATTTTTTCTTTTGGGGTGGGGTGCGAGTCTACAAAGTACCCGTATCTAAGTCAGTGTAAATGTAATTACTTTGTTAAAGTAATATGAAGCTCAATTAAGAGTTCAGTAACTATGATGTAACGACTTTATAATTTAAGTTATCAACGTAAAATAACGTGGAGATCAATTTCCAAGTCACGGAGCGAAACAAGCAAAGAAATTGAACTGCACGAAAAGATTATGAAGATCTCCTCCCACTCAAAGCTATTTTCATTTCGTTGTTGTCCAAGAATGGCGACAAATCCGCGAATGAAATTCTCTTACAGGAAGCAATTCTCAAATGAACTCGCTTTAAGTTAGATTTTTAATAGAAAAGACCCCACACGCCCTCCGGCCTGTAATTCCATCACGGTCTGTTTTGACGCATTCCCAATGCAAGAAACTTTTTTTTTTCTTTTTCAGGTTTAGAATTTTCACCTCGAGCATGACATTGCGTAGGAAGTAATCCTTACCGAAAAGTAATATTTTCCTTGAGAGTTTTAGCTACGTCGTAAGAGTTTGGTAGTTTGAGATAACTGAAAAATAAATTACGAAAGCGTTTGGTTTCTTTATTACTTCGAAGGAAGCCATTTTAAATTGGAACTCGAGTCGAGTTTCAATGTCAATTAAATAAATTCCCTCATCCATATAATGACTAAGCTATTATCCGTATTTGAACTAAATATATTATCCTTATTTTTCAGTTTATTTAAGCCTGACTAATGACGCTTAGGCAAGTCTCAAACTGATTTGCTTAAATGAGAGATGGAGCTCAGCAGAATAGCCTATTATGTTCGTCTGATGTAATTTTAAGAAATTTGTGTCAACGAAATGAGAAACAAGTCTATATAATGAGCAAATTTTTTTGTCGAATTTTTGCTTTACGGAAAAACCTAAGCTGAAGATGAATCGACATTTCAGTAAATGGATACAAAATTCATTTAAAGATGTCAATTCAATAATCTGTTCTCCGTTAATTATGCTGTTAATATTCATTACTAATAATACAGGCTGAAAAAGGATATATATATATATAGAGAGAGAGAGAGAGAGAGAAAGAGAAAGAGAGGAAGGTCCATCTCTAGTCGCAGAGCAACGTCCCGAGTGGGGTATCTTACCACCACACCATCTAGGAAACAATATACTCATGTGTGTGTGTGGTTATATATATATATATATAAATATATATATATAATATATATATATATATATTATTATATATACACAGGGGTTCGACAAAATAATATGAACACCTTGATAAATGGCGGTTTTTATTCTTAATATGGAGTTGGTCCTCCTTTAGCGGCAAAACAGCTGCAATGCGTCGGGGAATTGATTCATACAGCTTTTGGACAGTGGCTAGAGGAATCCTGAGCCATTCTTCGAGCAAACCTGCTCCAGTTCCGCCAAAGACGCCGGCGGTGGGAATCGGCTTCTGACCTGCTGCTCCAACTGACACAACAGATGCTCGATAATGTTAAGATCTGGGGATTGTGGAGGCCAATCCAAGCGTTCTACGTCACTAACATGCTCTTCAAACCAGTTTTTAACGACCCCAGCGGTGTGGATTGGTGCATTATCATCCTGGAAGACGGCGCCGCCATTGGGAAACAGCGTTTGGACCATGGGATGGACCTGGTCAGCCAATATTGACAGATAGACTTGGGCGTTAACCCTACCATGCAGTACTACAGCTGGGCCAAGAGTATTCCACGATATTGCTGCCCAAACCATCACAGATCCGCCTCCATGCTTAACGGTTGGAGTCAGGCAGTCGGGTCATAAGCATCTTTAGGCTGTCTCCAGACGTAAACTCGACCGGAACATGGAAATAGCGTAAAGGAGGATTCGTCGGAGTAGACAACATTCTTCCACCGGTCCATTGACCAATTCTTATGGTCATTACACCATTTTCTGCGCCGCTCAATGTTGATGTGCGAAAGGAAGGGTTTGGCAATTGCAGCCCTCCCATGGTATCCAGCTCCATGGAGCTCGCGACGTACAGTTCTGGTCGATACCGGGCTTGCAAGATGCTGGTTAAGCTCTGCAGTCACTTTTGGAGCTGTGGTCTTATGGTTCTTTGTCACAATGCGCTTTAGCACCCGGCGGTCTCGATCACACAGCTTCTTCTTGCGTCCACTATTGCATTTGTCGGTGCTTGTCTTTCCATGGTTTTGGTATGCAGACATGACCATAGAGACAGTTCCTCTGGATACATTGAACATCTGAGCGGTTTTCGTCACCGATGCACCAGCCATCCGCGCTCCGACAATTTGCCCTCTTTGGAAGTCTGACAGGTCTTTCATAACTGCTAATTCATAATTCACTCAGATCTGTAAAAACAACGTGAGGGTTATAACATGACGTATACACTCTCTGTTACGCATTTAAATAGGTTTGCCAGTCATTTGACCGTTTACTTTGTGTCTGAACAGTCCGTAAAGATAACCAGTGAAATCGGCGGGTGTTCATATTATTTTGTCCAACCCTGTATATATACATATATGTATGCAGAGCGTTGACAAAAGTAAATGAACACCTTCGGTTTTTCCCATATTTTTTTTATTTGATAATAAAAGTTAATAAATAATAACAGATTTATTGAATGAATATATTTAGGATTGTGTTACTTCTCCTTTTGCATTATGTAAAGCCAACATAGGGTAATAACACAAAGAAAGCAGGCTACCCGCTTGCGGGTCGGCGCTGACAAGCGTCATGAATGTGACTATGCTATCGAGCGCAGCTGCACACAGTAGAAGCATGTTCAAATTTGTCGGAGCTGGTTGCCTGCGTTGACAAGTTTACCAGAATGAACAAAACATTCTTTTCTCGCTTGCCCGTACGTGTAGACGTGTTGTTGAGGCGGAGAAACTGGAAAATTATGACAGCTAGACACAACTCGCAGAGTGTTCTTGAGGACAATCATAGTGATGTCTATTTACTTTTGTCAACCGTCTCTCTCTCTCTCTCTCTCTCTCTCTCTCTCTCTCTCTCTCTATATATATATATATTATATATATATATATATATATTTTTTTTTTTTTTTTTCTCAGTATGTGAACGAAAGTAAGTTAATAAGACGATAGATCATCAAAGATTCTTTAATTTATAGCTCCATTGGGTAATCCATTGTATAAACGGACCTGTACAGTTAGAATTAAATCTTAATTCAAGCGAAATCCCTTCCACACATCTGATTTCTCTCTGAAGGTCACTGAAACAAATCTATTATTTATATATATATATATATATATGTGTGTGTGTGGGTGTTACAGTCAATGTGTGAAATCAGTTGTTTCGCGTGATGTGATTTGTGATTGAGCAATTAATCACTTTGTGAAGATTAGATTACGTTAGATTTAGTAATGCGTAATGACTGTGATTAAGGGTCACGGCAATTACTGGAAATGCTGAATGTTTTAGGCATTATGTAAAAGGACTAGTAATCACACAATATATATACAGGGTGTTTCACAACCGGTCTGCCATATTTTGGCGGGTGATTTGGGGATGATATCGAGTAAAAACGTTAATAGAACATAGGTGCTATTTCAACCGTTGCGGAGCTACGGACGTTTTAAGATGTGCAAACAACAAATCCCTACTTGTGTGTAATTCGATAGATGGCAGCACTGGTGGTAGTTTCGGTTAACGAAGTTACCACTACTAATCCTCAGTTTTTTCTTTCAGTTGGTTCTGATCTGTGGTACGAGACACTGTGTTGCGCTAAGGTGAACAATCAAAATGAATCAACAGTTCACATCCACTGGATACGCTGATATCCATTTCATTTATGGATTCTGTGATGGTAACAGCAGAGCTGCAGTTGAGGAATAGCGAAGACGTCTTCCGAACCGCCGAATACCGAACAGGCAAGTGTTTAGTGACAACACCAGAGATTAAGGGAAACAGGGACAATTGTTCCACGTAACCAAGAACATGTAGCACGACGGCCAGTTGCTGTGGAGGAGCGCATAATGGACCTAGTACAACGTAGCCCAACTACCAGTGTTGAAGGATTTTTAGACGAATGGTGAATCCGCATCGTGTGTATGGCGAACCATACATGATGAGGGTTTGTATCCCTATCATTTGCAAATGTGCAAGCTCTTCAACCGGATGATTACGATAAACGTGTTCAATTTTGCCAGTGGATAGTTATGCATCGCCAAATTCTTAATCGCATACTGTTTAGTGATGAAGCACAATTCATTCGGGATGGAATAACAATAGACGAAATTCCCACTTGTGGTCCGCCGATAATCCCCACGGTATCGTTGAAGGAAACTTTCAACATCGATTCTCGGTGAATGTTTGGTGCGGTGTAATTGGAGATCAGTTGATTGGACCGTTCGTTTTGGAACAACGATTAACTGCTGATATTTATCTGAACTTCCTGACGAACGAATTGCCGCTTTTGAGGGAGGATGTGCCCTTGGAGATAAAGCGCAGGATGTTCTTTCAGCACGATGGGGCACCACTACATATTGGTGGTCATGTTACGGATTACTTGAACCAGCGGTACGGGAATCGTTGCATTGGTCGTGCTGGTCCAATATCGTGGCCCTGAGATCTCCGGACCTAACCCCGTTAGATTTCTTTTTATGGGGCCTTATGAAACAAATGGTCTACAAGACCAAAGTACAAACGAGAGAGGAATTCTTGCGTCGGATTATGGATGCCGCTGCTTACATACGAGAACACCCCGAAATGATTCAATGGGCAGTGAACTCTTGTTTGGAACGAGCAAGGCTGTGCATTGAAAACTGAGGCGGACATTTTGAACATTTATAAGGTGTATCTTATAAAATGTAGCAATAAATACATCAGATTAATATTCTCGTTTATTTTTTCCGTGCACCTTAAAAACGTCCGTAGCTCCGCAACGGTTGGAAATAGCATCGATGTTGTATTAACTTTTTTACTCGATATCACCACCTAAAGTAAAGTATAGCAGACCGGTTGTGAAACACCCTGTATATATATATATATATATATATATTATATTATATTATATATATATATATATATATATTATTATATAAAGTCCTTGCGCAGTTTAAAATATTAATAACTTAGGTTCTATATGAGATAAAAGCAATCTGTAAAATGCATTAGAAAGGTAATTTATTCCAGTTTTTTTATGAACAAAGAAATTTATTTATTCTAATTTGTTTTTTCATTTTTTTTGAAATGCTACAGAATACTTTATTCCTGAACTGAGGCGATTAAGACTTATAGCCAATACAGTTTTTCAGCAAGATGGTGCACCTTGCCACTTTGCTCGTAATGTTCGACAGTTTTTAAATGAAGTTTTGGAGCTATTGAAGAATAGGGACCCCAGCTTCTTTAGTTAGCTTATAAGGCTAACTAACGAAAATATCATGACCTAACCTAACCATCGTCAAGCGTACAGTTACCTAACGACTGGTTAGGTTAGGTCGTGATATTTTCGTTAGTTAGCCTTATAAGCTAACTAAAGAAGGCTGGGGTCCCTATTCTTCAATAGCTCCAAAACTTCATTTAAAAAACTGTCGAACATTACGAGCAAAGTGGCAAGGTGCACCATCTTGCTGAAAAAACTGTATTGGCTATAAGTCTTAATCGCCTCAGTTCAGGAATAAAGTAATTCTGTAGCATTTCAAAAAAAATGAAAAAACAAAATTAGAATAAATAAATTTCTTTGTTCATAAAAAAACTGGAATAAATTACCTTTCTAATGCATTTTACAGATTGCTTTTATCTCATATAGAACCTAAGTTATTAATATTTTAAACTGCGCAAGGACTTTATATATATATATATATATATATATATATAGATATATAAATATATATATATTATATATATATATACAGGGTGTTTCACAACCGGTCTGCTATACTTTACTTTAGGTGGTGATATCGAGTAAAAAAGTTAATACAACATCGATGCTATTTCCAACCGTTGCGGAGCTACGGACGTTTTAAGGTGCACGGAAAAAATAAACGAGAATATTAATCTGATGTATTTATTGCTACATTTTATAAGATACACCTTATAAATGTTCAAAATGTCCGCCTCAGTTTTCAATGCACAGCCTTGCTCGTTCCAAACAAGAGTTCACTGCCCATTGAATCATTTCGGGGTGTTCTCGTATGTAAGCAGCGGCATCCATAATCCG
The DNA here is from genome assembly GCA_023014485.1 of Bathynomus jamesi. Taxonomy (NCBI): domain Eukaryota; kingdom Metazoa; phylum Arthropoda; class Malacostraca; order Isopoda; family Cirolanidae; genus Bathynomus; species Bathynomus jamesi. Next base: position 718,305 of record JAJOZX010002046.1, on the reverse strand, counting down.
ACGCAAGAATTCCTCTCTCGTTTGTACTTTGGTCTTGTAGACCATTTGTTTCATAAGGCCCCATAAAAAGAAATCTAACGGGGTTAGGTCCGGAGATCTCAGGGGCCACGATATTGGACCAGCACGACCAATGCAACGATTCCCGTACCGCTGGTTCAAGTAATCCGTAACATGACCACCAATATGTAGTGGTGCCCCATCGTGCTGAAAGAACATCCTGCGCTTTATCTCCAAGGGCACATCCTCCCTCAAAAGCGGCAATTCGTTCGTCAGGAAGTTCAGATAAATATCAGCAGTTAATCGTTGTTCCAAAACGAACGGTCCAATCAACTGATCTCCAATTACACCGCACCAAACATTCACCGAGAATCGATGTTGAAAGTTTCCTTCAACGATACCGTGGGGATTATCGGCGGACCACAAGTGGGAATTTCGTCTATTGTTAATTCCATCCCGAATGAATTGTGCTTCATCACTAAACAGTATGCGATTAAGAATTTGGCGATGCATAACTATCCACTGGCAAAATTGAACACGTTTATCGTAATCATCCGGTTGAAGAGCTTGCACATTTGCAAATGATAGGGATACAAACCCTCATCATGTATGGTTCGCCATACACACGATGCGGATTCACCAATTCGTCTAAAAATCCTTCAACACTGGTAGTTGGGCTACGTTGTACTAGGTCCATTATGCGCTCCTCCACAGCAACTGGCCGTCGTGCTACATGTTCTTGGTTACGTGGAACAATTGTCCCTGTTTCCCTTAATCTCTGGTGTGTGTCACTAAACACTTGCCTGTTCGGTATTCGGCGGTTCGGAAGACGTCTTCGCTATTCCTCAACTGCAGCTCTGCTGTTACCATCACAGAATCCATAAATGAAATGGATATCAGCGTATCCAGTGGATGTGAACTGTTGATTCATTTTGATTGTTCACCTTAGCGCAACACAGTGTCTCGTACCACAGATCAGAACCAACTGAAAGAAAAAACTGAGGATTAGTAGTGGTAACTTCGTTAACCGAAACTACCACCAGTGCTGCCATCTATCGAATTACACACAAGTAGGGATTTGTTGTTTGCACATCTTAAAACGTCCGTAGCTCCGCAACGGTTGAAATAGCACCTATGTTCTATTAACGTTTTTACTCGATATCATCCCCAAATCACCGCCAAAATATGGCAGACCGGTTGTGAAACACCCTGTATATATATTGTGTGATACTAGTCCTTTTACATAATGCCTAAAACATTCAGCATTTCCAGTAATTGCCGTGACCCTTAATCACAGTCATTACGCATTACTAAATCTAACGTAATCTAATCTTCACAAAGTGATTAATTGCTCAATCACAAATCACATCACGCGAAACAACTGATTTCACACATTGACTGTAACACCCACACACACATATATATATATATATATATAAATAATAGATTTGTTTCAGTGACCTTCAGAGAGAAATCAGATGTGTGGAAGGGATTTCGCTTGAATTAAGATTTAATTCTAACTGTACAGGTCCGTTTATACAATGGATTACCCAAATGGAGCTATAAATTAAAGAATCTTTGATGATCTATCGTCTTATTAACTTACTTTCGTTCACATACTGAGAAAAAAAAAAAAAAAAATATATATATATATATATATATAATATATATATATAGAGAGAGAGAGAGAGAGAGAGAGAGAGAGAGAGAGAGAGACGGTTGACAAAAGTAAATAGACATCACTATGATTGTCCTCAAGAACACTCTGCGAGTTGTGGTCTAGCTGTCATAATTTTCCAGTTTCTCCGCCTCAACAACACGTCTACACGTACGGGCAAGCGAGAAAAGAATGTTTTGTTCATTCTGGTAAACTTGTCAACGCAGGCAACCAGCTCCGACAAATTTGAACATGCTTCTACTGTGTGCAGCTGCGCTCGATAGCATAGTCACATTCATGACGCTTGTCAGCGCCGACCCGCAAGCGGGTAGCCTGCTTTCTTTGTGTTATTACCCTATGTTGGCTTTACATAATGCAAAAGGAGAAGTAACACAATCCTAAATATATTCATTCAATAAATCTGTTATTATTTATTAACTTTTATTATCAAATAAAAAAAATATGGGAAAAACCGAAGGGTTCATTTACTTTTGTCAACGCTCTGCATACATATATGTATATATACAGGGGTTGGACAAAATAATATGAACACCCGCCGATTTCACTGGTTATCTTTACGGACTGTTCAGACACAAAGTAAACGGTCAAATGACTGGCAAACCTATTTAAATGCGTAACAGAGAGTGTATACGTCATGTTATAACCCTCACGTTGTTTTTACAGATCTGAGTGAATTATGAATTAGCAGTTATGAAAGACCTGTCAGACTTCCAAAGAGGGCAAATTGTCGGAGCGCGGATGGCTGGTGCATCGGTGACGAAAACCGCTCAGATGTTCAATGTATCCAGAGGAACTGTCTCTATGGTCATGTCTGCATACCAAAACCATGGAAAGACAAGCACCGACAAATGCAATAGTGGACGCAAGAAGAAGCTGTGTGATCGAGACCGCCGGGTGCTAAAGCGCATTGTGACAAAGAACCATAAGACCACAGCTCCAAAAGTGACTGCAGAGCTTAACCAGCATCTTGCAAGCCCGGTATCGACCAGAACTGTACGTCGCGAGCTCCATGGAGCTGGATACCATGGGAGGGCTGCAATTGCCAAACCCTTCCTTTCGCACATCAACATTGAGCGGCGCAGAAAATGGTGTAATGACCATAAGAATTGGTCAATGGACCGGTGGAAGAATGTTGTCTACTCCGACGAATCCTCCTTTACGCTATTTCCATGTTCCGGTCGAGTTTACGTCTGGAGACAGCCTAAAGATGCTTATGACCCCGACTGCCTGACTCCAACCGTTAAGCATGGAGGCGGATCTGTGATGGTTTGGGCAGCAATATCGTGGAATACTCTTGGCCCAGCTGTAGTACTGCATGGTAGGGTTAACGCCCAGTCTATCTGTCAATATTGGCTGACCAGGTCCATCCCATGGTCCAAACGCTGTTTCCCAATGGCGGCGCCGTCTTCCAGGATGATAATGCACCAATCCACACCGCTGGGGTCGTTAAAAACTGGTTTGAAGAGCATGTTAGTGACGTAGAACGCTTGGATTGGCCTCCACAATCCCCAGATCTTAACATTATCGAGCATCTGTTGTGTCAGTTGGAGCAGCAGGTCAGAAGCCGATTCCCACCGCCGGCGTCTTTGGCGGAACTGGAGCAGGGTTTGCTCGAAGAATGGCTCAGGATTCCTCTAGCCACTGTCCAAAAGCTGTATGAATCAATTCCCAGACGCATTGCAGCTGTTATTGCCGCTAAAGGAGGACCAACTCCATATTAAGAATAAAAACCGCCATTTATCAAGGTGTTCATATTATTTTGTCGAACCCCTGTGTATATATATATATATATATATATATATATATATATATATTTATATATATATATATATAACCACACACACACATGAGTATATTGTTTCCTAGATGGTGTGGTGGTAAGATACCCCACTCGGGACGTTGCTCTGCGACTAGAGATGGACCTTCCTCTCTTTCTCTTTCTCTCTCTCTCTCTCTCTCTATATATATATATATCCTTTTTCAGCCTGTATTATTAGTAATGAATATTAACAGCATAATTAACGGAGAACAGATTATTGAATTGACATCTTTAAATGAATTTTGTATCCATTTACTGAAATGTCGATTCAATCTTCAGCTTAGGTTTTTCCGTAAAGCAAAAAATTCGACAAAAAAAATTTGCTCATTATATAGACTTGTTTCTCATTTCGTTGACACAAAATTTCTTAAAATTACATCAGACGAACATAATAGGCTATTCTGCTGAGCTCCATCTCTCATTTAAGCAAATCAGTTTGAGACTTGCCTAAGCGTCATTAGTCAGGCTTAAATAAACTGAAAAATAAGGATAATATATTTAGTTCAAATACGGATAATAGCTTAGTCATTATATGGATGAGGGAATTTATTTAATTGACATTGAAACTCGACTCGAGTTCCAATTTAAAAATGGCTTCCTTCGAAGTAATAAAGAAACCAAACGCTTTCGTAATTTATTTTTCAGTTATCTCAAACTACCAAACTCTTACGACGTAGCTAAAACTCTCAAGGAAAATATTACTTTTCGGTAAGGATTACTTCCTACGCAATGTCATGCTCGAGGTGAAAATTCTAAACCTGAAAAAGAAAAAAAAAAGTTTCTTGCATTGGGAATGCGTCAAAACAGACCGTGATGGAATTACAGGCCGGAGGGCGTGTGGGGTCTTTTCTATTAAAAATCTAACTTAAAGCGAGTTCATTTGAGAATTGCTTCCTGTAAGAGAATTTCATTCGCGGATTTGTCGCCATTCTTGGACAACAACGAAATGAAAATAGCTTTGAGTGGGAGGAGATCTTCATAATCTTTTCGTGCAGTTCAATTTCTTTGCTTGTTTCGCTCCGTGACTTGGAAAATTGATCTCCACGTTATTTTACGTTGATAACTTAAATTATAAAGTCGTTACATCATAGTTACTGAACTCTTAATTGAGCTTCATATTACTTTAACAAAGTAATTACATTTACACTGACTTAGATACGGGTACTTTGTAGACTCGCACCCCACCCCAAAAGAAAAAAATGTGAATTGATATATATAGGAAGGAACTTATTTGAAAGTTGAATCGTTTCATATGCCAACATTGGGTTTCGATCGGATTATGAACGAAATGGAGTCGTAAAAGAAGACTTAAAAAAAGACTACGTCGTGGCTGATGTCGTCACTCGGCTTCCCGCGATCAGCGAAGTTAAGCGGCATTGGGTCTGAATTGCAGTCAGATGGGAGACCGTCCTCCGAACCTAAATTATGTTGCGACCCGTGGTTCAAATCCCACGTAAAGCTGTAGGTTTTCTCTGTCGTATGATCTTAGATGTTGCGAAGGACGTTAAACAATTTAATCAAACAAACAAAGTTGACAACCCAAAAATGATCCCGACTTTTGTAATTGATGATATGAATATTGGCGAGTTAAATAAAAGGTTAAATACATCAGAATCTTCAGTATAAGAGACAAAATTATTCCGATTTTGAATACATTAAACAAAGATCAAAATTTCCATGAAACTTCTTTGCAGTTCTACATTTTAAATATACATAAAATGAAAAGCATAAATAATTGAAAAAAACGCTCTTGGTTCAGTTGGTTGGAGATTGGACTCATCATGCAGAGGCCTAGGTTTGATTCCCATCGTCATCGCTGTTGGAGTTGGGCCAGCAACTACTTTGGGATTTCTGGGGGCTCAGAAGACTCTCTCGTGAGTTCACGCTGAACTCCTTTTATGTGGGAAATTAGGGATTCTCTCTGATGGTAACTTCTTATGAAAACTGAAGCACCCTGAGTAATTAAAAAGTGGATACACTGTGAATATCCAACTCATGCTGCACTGCCAACAAGCTCATGCTACACTACTAACAAGTTCATGCTGCACTACTAAGAAGCTCATGCTGCACTACTAACAATGTCAAAGAACTTTGATTAGAATTCTATTTGTAAATAGGATGCAATGGCCCGTTGTCGAATATTTTGGAACTGGCACACGAAGCAACAAAACCACTTCAGAAAGAAGATTTGGGGAGGTAAGAAGGCTCAGGTTGTTATAGTTTATATAACTATTCTCAAACGTAGACTACATATTCAATTTTAAACTTATATTTTAAATTACAACATTAATTTAAAATTATGCAAAATTTAGTGTATACTCATATACTGTGTGTATATACATGGGTTAGACAAAATAATATGAACACCCGCCGATTTCACCTGTTATCTTTACGGACTGCTCAGACACAAAGTTAACGGTCATATGACTGGCAAAACCTATTTAAATGCGTAACAGAGAGTGTATACGTCATGTTATAACCCTCACGTTGTTTTTACAGATCTGAGTGAATTATGAATTAGCAGTTATGAAAGACCTGTCAGACTTCCAAAGAGGGCAAATTGTCGGAGCGCGGATGGCTGGTGCATCGGTGACGAAAACCGCTCAGATGTTCAATGTATCCAGAGGAACTGTCTCTATGGTCATGTCTGCATACCAAAACCATGGAAAGACAAGCACCGACAAATGCAATAGTGGACGCAAGAAGAAGCTGTGTGATCGAGACCGCCGGGTGCTAAAGCGCATTGTGACAAAGAACCATAAGACCACAGCTCCAAAAGTGACTGCAGAGCTTAACCAGCATCTTCCAAGCCCGGTATCGACCAGAACTGTACGTCGCGAGCTCCATGGAGCTGGATACCATGGGAAGGCTGCAATTGCCAAACTCTTCCTTTCGCACATCAACATTGAGCGGCGCAGAAAATGGTGTAATGACCATAAGAATTGGTCAATGGACCGGTGGAAGAATGTTGTCTACTCCGACGAATCCTCCTTTACGCTATTTCCATGTTCCGGTCGAGTTTACGTCTGGAGACAGCCTAAAGATGCTTATGACCCCGACTGCCTGACTCCAACCGTTAAGCATGGAGGCGGATATGTGATGGTTTGGCAGCAATATCGTGGAATACTCTTGGCCCAGCTGTAGTACTGCATGGTAGGGTTAACGCCCAGGTCTATCTGTCAATATGGCTGACCAGGTCCATCCCATGGTCCAAACGCTGTTTCCCAATGGCGGCGCCGTCTTCCAGGATGATAATGCACCAATCCACACCGCTGGGGTCGTTAAAAACTGGTTTGAAGAGCATGTTAGTGAAGTAGAACGCTTGGATTGGCCTCCACAATCCCTGGATCTTAACATTATCGAGCATTTGTGGTGTCAGTTGCAGCAGCTGGTGAGAAGCCGATTCCCACCGCCGGCGTCTTTGGGGAACTGAGAGCAGGGTTTGCTCGAAGAATGGCTCAGGATTCCTCTAGCCACTGTCCAAAAGCTGTATGAATCAATTCCCCGACGCATTGCAGCTGTTATTGCCGCTAAAGGAGGACCAACTCCATATTAAGAATAAAAACCGCCATTTATCAAGGTGTTCATATTATTTTGTCCAACCCCTGTATATATGAGATTAAACTCAGAATAGCCCCTGAGGTTTTTTCATGATACACACCTACCGTGCATGGAACAAGGAACTCTTCTGGGAAAGTTAAATCCACTATAGTCCGAATAAGTAATGGTAAATGACAAACACTATAGTTTTTTCTTTTTCATGATGTTAGCCCGACGTGGGCCAAAGTTGGATCCTATCTGCTCTGCAGGTAGCTGGTGAGGGAAACTATATTTTTGCGGCCTCTTTGCGAGTGACCCGTGGCCCACGTCGGGCTAACATCATGAAAAAGAAAAAACTATAGTGTTTGTCATTTGCCATTACTTATTCGGACTATAGTGGATTTAATTTTCCCAGACGAGTTTCTTGTTCCATGCACAGTCTGTGTGTATCATATTATATATAATATATATATATCAGTGGCGACTCGTGACATTTTTGTTCAGGCATGCAATGTTATGGAATGGAAGAAAAACATCCGCCTAACCCTCTTGCCCAAACTTTGCATATTGTTTACATAGAACTTAGCAAGTTAAAGGTGTTTTACAAACTTTGGGGACCTCTTTGAAGGAAAGTTCATTTAATGTTAGGCTTAAATATGCGAACAAAAAATTAGACATATTTATATATAGTAGTTACCGAATTGATCTAAAGAAAAAGATACAAATTTAAAATTTACCTTAAATAATTGTGAAGCATTATTTGAATTGAAATTCTGCTCTCCTAGTTTTCCTGCAAATTCTTCGATGACCAAATTGTAAAAGTACTCTCGATTCTCCATAAGCTTCTTGAGGAAATTTTTTTCAATTGAAATTAAGGCAAGATTAGATAGCCTTTCTTCACTTTGGAACTCCGTAAATAACTTTTAATTCTTTTAAGCGCAGAAAATGATCGCTCAACACTTGCTGTCGATATTGGTATAGTTAGAATCAAATTCGTCAATTTATATATTTCCTTAAGACCTTTGTGCATTTCGCTTTCCAGTAGATATTTTAGGAGCTCAGCAACATTCTTTTTGGCAAAAGATTTGTGCGAATATAAAACACACAATTCAGAACGGAGACGAGGAAACTCAAAAAATGAATTGTAGCTTCTTTTCAAAGATTCAAAAGCTCTCTCTGGGAAAGTAACATCATAGAACTCAAATTTTTTGCAATCTAAAAGCTCAATGAATTCCAATTTTTCCATTGAACTGAAACGCTCTTTCATTTGAAGAAGTATATTATCGAATATTTCATGAAATAGTTGACTATACTTCTCTTGTGGAGAAAGACTCTGTTTCCTTTTACATACAGGTTCACCACATCTTTCTGTTATCAAGTCCCACATATCTGCAAATTTTGTATCCCTTATTTGTTTGATTTTTTTCATAGTGCTTTCAACGGTGATTGAGCTATACACAATATCCATAGATTTTGTTTGCAGCACATTAAATAGATATTCAGTAAAAGGAAAAATTGAAGAAAATACTTCTAATAAAAATTAAAATCGAAAGTATCGATACCAGCAAGCAATCCGCGTGCACTATTTTTTGTTTTTTCATCAAATTTCTTTGGGTTTTCAAGAATGCTTTTTAAAAGATCTATTATATCTTCTTTATTTTCCTTAACTCTTTCAACTAGACGAGATGAATAGTTCCACCGCGTTGGAGCCAGTTTAGGGAAACGCTTTCCAACAACTTTGTCAAGCATTGAAGTTCGCTTAGTTGAACTGCTGAAAAATGATGACAAACTTCCTAATACTGAAAAAAAATTATTACATTCGGAAATTTCAGCGACAGCTTGGGATAAAACAAGTTAAGTTTATGGGCGTAGCAGTGAAGAAAAATAGCCTCTGGTACAGTTTCTCTAATCTTTGTTTGTACTCCATTAAGATCGCTCCCCATAACAGCAGCACCGTCGTAGGTTTGAGCAACTAATTTTTTTCAAACAGCCCAGTTCACCTAGTTGCCTTATAGATAAATCAGAAATCGCTCCTGCACTTCTATCATTGCTGACGTCATTGAATTTTATAAATCGTTCACAAATCTCTCCATGTTTATTAACATAACGAACAACAGTAGAGAGTTGAGAAAAACAGCTGACATCAGATGTTTCATCTAATAAAATCGCCACATACATGCAGTCGATAAGCTCACGTTTTATTTGTTCTAACATAACTGCACTAATAGATTGAATTATGTCATTCTGAATAGCAGATGATGTTCCCTTAAAAACAGTCGCAGTTTTTAAATGGTTTTGAAGCTTTTCATCGAATTCTCCCATACAAAACACCAATTCAATATAGTTACCCCTATTGTCAGCGTTTTCTTCTTCATTGTGACCGCGAAATGCTAATTCTTGCATACCTAAAAAACATGTTATCCTAATCAAACTTTTCAAAATTTCTCGATTCTTATTAACTTCTTCGTTATGTCTGGAAATGGCAACTGATTTCTGCTTGTCGAGTATTAAATCAATTCTTTCTGACTTTCCAAATGTTTTAAGATCAACAAATGCATTTATGTGAGCAAGAGATTTTTCATGGCGAGAAATTGCAGTATGTAAATTGTTTAAATCTTCGTATCCACGACTAACAGAATTCCACACAGAGTTATCACTTGAAAATAGGAAACACGACCAACAGTACAATTTGTTATTTGAAATATTTCCACATAACCAGGGAACATCATCATACAGCTTAGGATTAAATTTCCTAGTGAAGCCTTTATTTTCTTTGCTTAAATTCAAATGTGGAATCGGTCTGCCATTATTCAATATGCGCTTTTTCTCATCAAAAGAGAGTGAGTAAAATCTTCTAGTCTTCAATTGATTAAACACATCGTCAGTCATTATGGGCACTACAATGCTATAATTTATTTAAGGGAACACCGAACACAAGTGAAGCTTGCGGCTGTGGTACTGGAAAGAAGCCTTGTCAGAATTGCCAGATGTTACTTTTTGGTGAATGCACCTATAAAACTGAATGCATGCCGTATTATTTTCATTAATTAAAAAAAATCAGAACAAAGTTTTTAATTATTTTTAGTAAAAAATTAAGTAAATTTTCTAAGCATATTTTAAAACATATTGCCTTTTGAATTTAGCTATGAGGCTCAAAAAAAATATCTTATGGATAGTGAGAAGTCTCCTTAAAAAATTGCCCAAGGCAAGGCGGTGTAAACAAAATCATGTCTTATTTCACTAGACAATTAAGAACATTTTTCTGTACCAGACTGAATTAGTGAATGCTTTAGCTACAAGTATTTCGATCTGTGTACAGAAAAATGTTCTTAATTGTCTAATGAAATAAGACATAATTTTGTTTACACCGCCCAATAGCCAGTACATGCGTGATTGAAGCCTTAGCCTATTTTTAGTTTCTGAAAATTATTTTTGTCAATTATAATCCTTACTTAGATCTGAAAAGAGAACATATTTAACGCATGCATTCATTGCATGCGTTGCATTCATTAAGAAATCGCCACTGATATATATATATATATATATATATATATACAGGGCGTCCCAAAAAAATGTATACACACTTTAACAGCTGATAGCTCAATTGATGTTTCTTTCTTTCCAAGTTAAACCCATTAGAATTAATAATGGCAGTCAGACTAAGCTTTGAAAAAGGAAATTCATTCTAAAATGCTACTGGAAGTGTGAAAACGCAGTTGAAGTGCAAAGACAGTTTAGGAGGGAGTTTCAAACAGATCCACCAACGCGACTTACCATCACTCGAATTAGAGATAAGTTTGAAGCCGATGGAACTGTTCAGAATGTCCACAAGAAGCGTTCCGGAAGACCACGGACATCGACAAGCCCCACAAAGCAAGAAAGAGTACTGGAAACGTATCACCAAAGTCCAAGAAAATCTGTGCGGCAAGCGAGTCGTGAGGTAGGAATTTCAGAATCGTCTGTCCAACGATTTTGAAGCGCTGTCAATGGAAAAGTTACATTCCAAGATTAGTCCATGCTATTAATGAAGATGATCCGGACCGAAGAGTGGAGTATTGCGAGTGGTACTTGGCACGATGTGGATGTGGACTGGACGAAGGGGTTTCGTAGAATACCCTCCGCGTTCACCAGACCTCACACCACTAGACTTTTTTTATGGGGATACTTAAAAGACAAAGTCTACGCTATAAAACCTGCAACAGTCGCTGAATTGAGAGCAGCCATTGAACGAGAATGCACACAAATACCAAACGAAATGTTTCGTGATGTTTGCGATTCCATTGCTTCGCGTTATCAGCAGTGCCTGGACCAGAACGGACGTCAGTTTGAAAACAGGCGTTGACAAAACAATTAAATAATGTCTGTAGATTCTATTACATTTTGAAAATGAAATGTATTTTAATAAACACTGCCTTTATAATTATTTAAAGTGTGTATACATTTTTTGGGACCCCTGTATATATATATATTATATATATATATATATATATATATATATATATATATATATAAAGGATGCAAACCCACAAGGAAAAGAAAAGAAGTGTTTCCAAGACCTTTCGTGTATTCAATAGTACACCTCCCTGACGAGGTGTGCTATTGAATATCAAAAGAGCTTGGAATCGTTTTTGTTTTTTCCTCGTGGGTTTTAATAATTTATTTCACGTGTTTAATTGTGAAATTCATCCCATATATATATATATAAGCAACTGACGCAATTATGTCATTGTGTTACTCTAATTGCTCAATTACTTAGGTTAATCCATTCATTGATTTCATTCATTAAACTTTCAAATTGAATCCATTAAAGCTTATTATCACTGTAACGAAAGAGCTTAACCATTTCTAAATTATTATCATTTTATTATTTATATTAATATTATTATTTATTGTTATTATCGCTTGGAGGTTGACTTCCTTGTAATTTGGACGAAAATGGCGATGAAGCTCGGACGGAACGGATCTTCAGAAATGTCAAAGTCTTTACCTCGTTTTGTACAGGAGAGAGAAGTTTCGTTGTTTTATAATGATGCCTCTTTTACATGATGCCTTTTTATATGATGCTTTTTATAATGATGCCCTTTTGATCCTCGGTTATTTTAACTGACTTGAAGATGATAAGGTAGGAAATTAATTTACTTCACTAAACATCTACATTGAACTCCTTTCAGAGTTCTACATTTTAATCGTTTATCAGTTTTCGTTTATCAGCTCCACTTCATGACCAATATACTGTATACTGTAGCTGTTAAGTGATAGTTAAAGTGTTAGAATTAAAATAAATATGTGAACATGATACAGCTTTTAGGGAAAGGATTTCCTATTGGTCGCTATACAGACTGAACGAGCCAAAGTTCTTGTGAATTCTCCGTGTCATTTTTTCATTTTTTCTTGCGAGTAAAGAGTCAGAATCAAGTGGCAGTGGCATTGCTTCCGTACACGCATCTTTGGAAACAGTGAGTGGTAAGTCGGAAAGTTTTAGTGAAGAAAAACTGTACAAGAAGACTTTCAAAGTATGATTCCAAAAGGAAGTTTTAAAGGTAACCTTTATTATTATTAAAATTATAAATATTAAAGAAAATGGTCATGATTATGAAAATATGGTACGCACTTATTTCATGCATAATCTGATAAGAAATATAATTTAAATTCGAAAATAAAATGCAATTTCCTATTCCAGAAATATATTTTTACAATAAAATCGAGAAAGAAAATTTATTAGTTTCAATATTCAAAATTTTTTTTTTTTCAGTTCCAATTTTCTGTTTCAAATTCCAGAGAAGTTGCAAGAAGCTCATCAGCAGGAATCGAATTGGAAAAATTAATGACTGAGTTTAAAGTTTATGGGGGGAGAGGCGAGTGAAGCAATCACAAGTTGTAACGCGAGACAATGGTGGCGAGAGAGTACCTTTTCCGAAATTTTAAAGAATGTGGCATACGTAGCTCGTACCTGGCTTTGTCACAGCCATTAACTCAAGCGTCGGTAGAAAGACTCTTTTAGGGGATTAAGCTACATTTTAAATCCCTTAACAAATAAAGTGAGTTAAAAAAAACTGTAAAATGAGTTGATCGTCTTAAAAAAAAATTTGTAATTATAAAATATTTTACAATAAAATGATGATATTAACATTTATATTTACAAATTTCTTAAATGTTAGAGCCTGTAAATTTTAGAATTTATTTTCAAAGAATTTTCATTCTTTATAAACAAGCGTGATTCAGAAGTAAAAGGCGCTCAAACTTCAAAGTTCAAACTTCATTTTAAAAATTATAATTTTCTAAAATTTTTCTTTAAATAATTCTTGGTAATAAAATTGCTGAAAGAGTTTTCTTTTGATTAATTAAGGTTTTAAAAACGTTTAATAATTAAACAAATATTATTATGATATTATCATAGACAGAATCAGAAATAGGAAAGAATAGGTATAGGAACTGAAAAAAATAAGTATAAATACAGAAATAAATTTATCCCGGTATTAATGGCATAGGTATAAAAAGAGAAATGAAGCCATTCCCCAAAATAGGTATAGGAATAGATACTATACAAAAGCATTCTGGTTTCCAACCCTGACTAAAGAGACATAGTTAAGTTCTTTAAGAATGGAACAGTATCATAGATCACATGTGGATTTTCAATCAAACTCCAGGGGAGGGGGGGGCGGTAACTGCCCCCATTTTACTTAACCCCCTTCCCGACGCCCATGTATGAGTTTACATATTTCTTTGTGAGATATCGATGTAATACGTAGTAATGCATCAGTTACATCTGAAAATGGGGTCCCCCCTTTAAAAACTTTTCGAGAGTTTAAATCCTCCTTTTAAAAAAACCTTGAAAAATGAATGGGTTTTTGAAATATAATTTAATATACAATTTAAGATAATATACAATACAATAATATAGAATAGATATACAATAATATAATATACAATAATATACAATTTAATATACAATAAAATTTAATATACAATAATATACTCGTACAATTTAATATACAATAATAATAATATACAATTTAAGAAACTCATTTTATAATTCATTGACATTTTTAAACAGGAACAAAAGAAATGTTATAAAGTTCAGCTATTTAATAAGAGAGTGACACAGTTCCCCACCCATCGAAAAGGGGACAATTCACTATAAAAGGTGATAGATAGGTTTGATGTAGAGTAGGAAACCGTTTGGCTTAAAATTACTGAGTTTGTACATTATTGTAATGCTTTAGGAATTTTTTTTAATATATATAAATAGGCTGACCATATTTCCTTGAGACAAAAACGGGACATTGGGATGGCAAAAAAGGGACGGGGGTTATGTAATATTCTGTATTCATGAAAAAGTAAGTACATAAACATATTGAGCTTACAATTATTCTTCAGTGACAGAACCCATACAGAACCCATAAAAAAAACGGTACTGTCCCGTTCAAAACGGTACGTATGGTCAGCCTATATATAAAGAATATAATTTTTCCATTATAAGTCTTTATCAATTATTGTAAACCAAGAAACTTTGTTACTGCACACTCCTTTAAAACTCTACAGGGGTGCTCAAACCTGTGCACGCGGGCACATTTGTGCCCAAGAAGCCATTTCGGTGTGCCGCCGAGTAGTCCCCAAATAAGGTTTTAGAGACCGGTTAATAGAAAGAATATTACAATCAAAACCAGATAATAATATTTTTTATGTGTTTTATGTATTTTTTGTCATAATATTTTTTATGTGTGCCCCCCTGTCCTCCAGCATTTGGAAAATGTGCCCGCCTGCGAAAAAGTTTGAACGCCCCTGCTATAGGACCTATAAGTAATTTATCCAACACGGTTTTCTGTCGTCAAAAAGAAACCCAAAGAGTTTTATTAACATTAACAAGTAAATGATCGGTTATAGCTTCACCTTCATCAGCAAAATAATATGAATTTAAGTATGGTAACTTCTAGAGAGCACGTGCAGTACAAGATCTGACCAAAGGCCTGATATATTTGAGGGCATCTTCAGTGTGCTAACTCGAAGTCCTTCTCCCATATCTGTGACGGATCTAAAGGGAACTTTAACTAAATTTCGACAAAATCTTCATTGTGCCACAATACAAGAACTCTGGTTCTGTGCTAAGACTTAATAATGCCCATTTGCTTCTAAGACTGTTTTGTGACTCTTTCTGGCTACGTCTTAAGCCTAAATATATATATATATATACAATTAAACTGATCGGGGTTCTCCCTGATCCCACGATACCGGTTGAGGCTTAAAATATTTACAGAACATTGCATAACTCTAAATATATCCAAGATCTAAACAGAAATGAAAGTTTATTAATTATTAATGATATAGACCAAATTGTGAAGCAAAACTTCGTCTTTTAGTTACAGTCTCTTCATCAAAGAAATTGATAGAAAAAAACTTATTGAAATTGATACCCCCAAAAAAAATATTTTAGGGGGGTAACCTTGGAAAGAAAGAAAAAATATTCCAGCAAAAAGCTTTCGAGGAATTGCTTTTTTCTTTTTTCACTTTATATGTATCTTTGTTATCTTGTGATGACGTTCAATTCGGGTCAGTAGTTTAAGGTTTCACTTGATTTTATAAAATACTGTTTTCTATCCCCATTCGTAACATTTTACGTTATTAGAAACTGTTTGAATTCAAATGGAGGATCATTTTATAATAAGCAATAAAATTTTTTTTTTTAAATAAAAAGGGTCGAGCGTAAGGCTTTGTTTCAAATCTCCTCATTAATCTCTCACTTCACTGCGTAGTGATTCATTTTTCCATTAATTTCAATAGGAGTTTTTAATACATAGATGAGATTATGAAGGGATTAATAATTCCCTATTTTCCACTTTCGTTTTTCTCGTCCTAATGCGAGATGACACTATATTGTGTAAGTACAGGGTGTTCAAAAAGAAACGCAACCCACTGGAGAATGCATATAGTATTGTAACCTACCCTTTTTATTTTGGGTTGCGTTTCTTTTTGAACGCTTGTATGTAGCTCGTAAGAATACGGTTATTAATATCATCTGAATTCAATTTTGGGCCATAGGAAAATTCAAAAAAGGATTTTTTGCTGTTGGGAATCCTGCATTACACTGATCATACCCAAAGTAAATACCTCAGAGAATTCACTGCACTTAAACTGAACTAAATTATAGATAAGGGGCTTTACGCAAATACGCCAACATATATAATATATATATTTTAACTGCAAACAACACACAGTATAATTAATGTAAAGAACGACGCTTGTGTAGAAGAGTGTTCCGCACAAGATGAGGAGGGAGAACGAGCAATGAAAAATGAGGTACCTCCCAGGAATCGAACCCGGGATCATCCAATTACCGGTCGGATATGTTAACCACTACACCAAGGACCCCGATTAGTCAGTACTCGTAATTCTCCTACATACAGTATATATATATATATATATATATATATATATATATATATTAAGCAAACAACCACAGGGAAAAGGAAACACAAAGCGCTCGGACTTTGTGTTTCCTTTTCCTTGTGGTTGTTTGCTTATTAATAAGGTCACGTGTTATTTTGTGATTTTAGTGCATATATATATATATATATATTATATATATATACACACCTGGTACACTTGGTAGGAGTTCCGTGCTTCGGTTTCTCTTCACACGAAGGTCAGGCTGGTGTCCCCACCTCTACACCTGGCCTGATGGAGGAACGAGTTGCTCTCTTGCGATCTCCATCGCACGTAGCAAGGTGTATATATTATATATATATATATATTAAAGGTATTTCCACAATTAACTATAATTATAGAGCGAATCTACTTCCTCTGTTTGAAGAGAATGCGAATTCCTGTCGCTATTTGTAAAAAAGGTCATGCATTGAACTTTACGTTAATTGTGCAATGACAATGCGGTTTCTTTCACACACACACACACACACACACACACACACACACACACATAATATATATATATATATATATATATATAATATATATATATATATAATATACACATTTAACTGCAATAACCACGCAGTATATTAATGTATAGAAACGACGTAAGTATAGAGGAGTGTTCTGCACACGAGGAAGAGAAATAACGAACAAATGAAAATGAGGTACCCAGCCCGGGAATCGAACCCAGGATCTTCCAATTGCCGGTCAGATATGCTAACCACTACACCACACATATTCACGATTTGCGAGGGTGCCCTCTCAAGGCATTGGTTTCTGCCCTATGTAGGAGAATTACGACTTCTGACTATCGAGGCCCTGTGGTGTAGTGGTTAGCATATCTGACCGGCAATTGGAAGATCCTGGGTTCGATTCCTGGGCTGGGTACCTCATTTTTCATTGTTCGTTATTTCTCTTCCTCGTGTGCAGAACACTCCTCTATACTTACGTCGTTTCTATACATATATATATATATATATATATATATATATGGAATATTGTACAGAGACACTCAACCGTATAGATGGTGGATGTAGTATCTGCTATAGAGAGATTGGTGTAGCTAGCCACTGCAGGAGCGGTGGGATGCAGCCCAAGGATAAAGGGGTAAAACCCTCACTTAGTGTTGTCTGCATTATCCATCCTATCATTTAACTATATTTAGCATACATTCTATCAAATTTTCAATTTCAACAGCCGGTCATGAGTGTTCCATTCTTCTATGACAACTTTTTTCCAGTGTCGTCCATTACTCCACTTGGAAGGACTCGGACAGTATTACCACATATGGACTTTGGCGCGTTCGGAACTTTCGCCGCAGGACTTTTCGCCGCAGGACTTTTCGCCACCGGACTTTTCGCCGCAAGGAATTTTCACCGCAAGGAATTTTATCCGCAAGGAATTTTCGCCGTCGCAAAAGAATTTTTAAAAAATAAAAAATAAGTTGACGATTGGTTAGGTTAAGTCGTAATATTTTCGTTAGTTTTAACGTTTTATTTGATGGATTCATTTAAAAAATGTCTCCTAAAGATCCTAGCGTAGTTTACGTTCTATTATGTACTTTTGCAACATATCCATATTCTTTTGCCTCCATTTTCTAATATTTCTTGATGAAGTTGCAATTGATGGCATTAGATAACAACCTGCTTCATCTAGGCTTGCAGAAGCATCGGCAATTAGTGATCTTGCAGATAATTGGAGTTAGTAGCAGTCGTTTTCATACTTGCTATTGTGGCGTACACTTTAGGCTTTGAGGGTTTGCAGAATGACTATGCTCACCAAATGTTTTGCAAATTACTATTTTAGCGTCACTTTCTAAAATTGTATGCACTCTTGCCTTGCAGTTTTTTATTTCACACTTCCTATACGATTTTATAAAACTTTGACAGTATCTGTTATTGCATGTGCAGTATCACTTTAAACCATAAAAAAATGGTTTTTAAAAACTAAGGATTCAAAACCTTTGAAGTACATGAAATCACTTATTTAAGAGAATGAATAAATGAAAATTTCCAAGTCATCAAACCCGACGTATTAGAGAGTTCAGAAAATTTTGGTAGGCTTATATTTATATATCTATACAAATTATATATTTTGCGGCGAAAATTCCTTGCGGCGAAAATTCCTACGGCGAAAATTCCTGCGGCGAAAAGTCCAACGGCGAAAAGTCCGGAGGCGAAAATACCTAGATTGGGACTTTGGGGTGCCCAAGGGTAAAAGCTGGATGCCAAGCAGGTAAAGAGGAAGCGGATGGTTCTTTAAGATGTCATTATATCTACTGGAGTTTAAACGTTTATCAGCGAACACCACCAACCAGTCCGTCCATCAAGTCAAATGACTAGCCAGACCATGCCACCAACTCATCCAGATTTTACAGAGAGCTGAAGACATGTAACACAAGATGCAATATTCAAGTTGTGTGTTCCGCATCCTCTGCTTCCGGCTGTAAACTGGTGAAACTGATATTCATCCAAGAATATACACGTTTCCAAAATTCCGGAAGCTTCCTCACCATTTCCGCTGCCTACTCTCTTCGGAGTTATTGATTCCTCTCAGGAACTAACGACTTCATAAACCCAACTAAGGACCGTTCCCTTCACCCTTCTGAGAAAGGGTGAAGGGGATGCAGTGACAAGCCCGTTACACGTAATGTATTTTTTGTATGCAGGAAGGAGGGGCCAAGGACAATGCCCGCAAAAGCGCCCTTCCCATAGAAGAAGAAGAGAGCCAAAATCAAGGTCCAGAGTTTTGGAGATGCCTAGATACTCTGCGTTTGAAAGAGGGGAGGTCATAGACAGGAGGAAAGATGGATTGAGGAAGATTGTTCCACAGTTGACCGGTTGAGTAGATGAAAGACTGAAAATACCGATTAAACCTTGCATTAGATAGTTGGACAGAAAAAGAATGAGAAAGTGTAGAAAGTCTGGTACTGCGTGCTCTACTTAAAGGAGGAGGCATGCAATTAGAGAGTTCAGAAGAGCAATGTCCGTTATGATAACGATAGTAAGGAGAGAGTGAAGCAACATTGCGGCGAAGAGAGAGAGATTGAAGACAAACAGTAAGATGTGGGGAATTGATGAGACGAAAAGCCTTTGATTCCACCCAGTCAAGTACGGCTGTATGGGTTGACTCACCCTACACATGAGAAGCATATTCCATACAGGGGCGAAAAAGACCCCTGTACAGAGACAGCAACTGAGTTGGGGGTGAATAAACTGCGGAGGCGGTACAGCACACCTAACTTCTTAGAAGCTGTTTTAGAAAGAGAGTATATGTGATCTTTCCAGGAAAGACCACGAGAAAAGGAAACACCAAGGATGTTAAGAGAAGAGGAAAGATTGAGTTGTGTTTTGTTGAAGGTAAGTGGATAGTCTTGTGGAAGATTGTGACGAGTAAACAGATGGAGGAACAGAGTTTTTTTAGGCATTGAAAGCTACAAGGTTTTCTCTGCCCCAATCAGAGATAGCAGAAAGATCAGAGGTCACGTGCTCCATAGCCGTACTACGCGAATCATGGAGTGACTGTTGAGAGGGACGCTTTGTGAAGCGGGTGGAAAAGTGAAGAGTTATATCATCAGCATAGGAGTGAATAGGACAGGAAATAAATAAAAGGAAGAGGGTGAGTGACAGGACAGAACCCTGAGGAACACCACTGTTAATAGCTTTAGGAGAAGAACAGTGGCAGTCTACAAGTGCAGCTATAGACTGGCCAAAAAGGAAATTAGAGATGAAGGCACAGCTAGAAGGATAGAAACCGAAGGAGGGCAGTTTGGAAATTAAAGATTTGTGCCAGACTCCATCATAGCAAAAAATAGTCCTACTAATAATTAAGGCATTATCTATAAAAGTGATTGTAAACAATGTAATTCCTTTTACATTGTACAAACGGGAAAGGATTTGAACACGCGTGTAAAACGGCAGCAATATTCCGTTAGAACGGGACAGTTGTCCACTGCCCTTTTTGTCCATTTGTCAGAGTTATCCCATTGTATTGATTGGAATAATGCTTCAGTTTTGTTTCACTCAAGCAACATTGTTAATATAAATATTCTTGAGTCTGTCATTATTTAACTTACAAACAATTTCAACATTAGCCAGGACCTTTTTTCACTTGATCCTGTGGTTTTGAATTCGTTCAGAACGGATTTAGACAAGCAGGGCAAGATTCTAAAACTCTGGTAGCTTTTCCACATAAATTTCTATGCTCCTCCTACAATTTTTTTGTGCACCAACCTTATTATCATTTTTTTATATTTTTTCTTTGTGACCTATATATAACCTTTGGTTAGCTTCCGCTCGAATTGTTCATTCTGACGAAGGTCAAGCTTTTCACTCCACCTTAGACCTACAGTTTAACGTGGAATCCGAACCACGCCCCACCAGCAGCCCAGAGAAGGTTAAAAAATGTAAGAACATTTAAAGACAAGTAAAAGTCTTAAAAGAAAGCAAAGAAAAGAGGTTGGAAGGAAGGATTAGTTTAAATGTTTCAAGCCCCTCCTTAAATCCCTATACTGTGTATATATATATATATATAGTCTCGAACTTGTTATTAATTTCAGTGTTCCTGAAGATGTCATTAGACGAAAGCCCTTGAGCACTATTTCGTGTTTTGTTTTTTCCTTCGTGGTTATTTTCATCATAAATATTATTCACGTGTTAATTTCGTGAAATAATTTATATATATACATATATATATATATATGGGATGAATTTCCGAATTAAACACGTGAAATGAATGAATGCTGCAAACCCACAAGGAAAAAGAAAAAACGATTCCAAGGTCTTTCGTGTATTCAGAGCTACACCTCGTCAGGGAATGAAAAGAGAAGGCAAGATGTATATATTTATTTATTTATGGGCATCTTGCCTTCTCTCTTCATTCCCTGACGAGGTGTAGCTCTGAATACACGAAAGGCCTTGGAATCGTTTTTCTTTTTCATTGTGGGTTTGCAGCATATATATATACTATATAAAAGATTGTTTTCATCGTAAAATTACATGCATACATATACATACATTATCAAAATCTCATTTCCCAATTAATTGGAGTTTGAAGGCAGAAACAACCCGAATA
Organism: Bathynomus jamesi; assembly: GCA_023014485.1. NCBI lineage: Eukaryota > Metazoa > Arthropoda > Malacostraca > Isopoda > Cirolanidae > Bathynomus > Bathynomus jamesi. The sequence continues at coordinate 696,772 of JAJOZX010002046.1, read as the reverse complement.
TAAAATACAGAAGGTAGTAAAAAGAGGAAAAGGTTGAAACTAAAGCGTACACAATACTACACATCCAGTCACACAGTCGTCTTGATGGACCAGCGCTCTCCCCACTCCCTCAACATGGCAAAATTCTACATTTGCGGCGTTTCATACGCCATGTGTGGTTGCGTTTTCAGGCCTTGTCCATAAAAAGTCAGAGATTTACAACAGCTTTGACATTCAGTTTAAATGTTTGAAGCTCCTCCTTAAACCCCTATACTGTATAAAGAAGCCGCCCCTGCTGTATATATGTTACAGGGAATCTGTGTAACCAGGAATTTCATGAAATCCCTAAAATGTTCCGGGATCTCATACAAGGTTAAGTCGTGATATTTTTGTTAGTTTTAACGAAAATATCGCGACTTAACCTAACCACTCGTCAAGGGCGTACAGTTGACCTAACCGGGTATTCAGTGTTTTATATATATATATATATATATATATATATATATATACACACACACACACACATATATATATACCGGGTGGCTCATAATTCAAGAACCATAGGAATAATTGTATTTTTTTTTCTTAATAATTCTTGTACTTTCTAATAATGTTTTTTTTCTTTATTTTCTTTTTGATGAATGACCCGGATGACGTACCGATAAACAAACGACGTGGCATGTTTTTTCAGCAAGACGGTGCACCTCATCATTTTGCCATGCAAGTTCGCAAATACCTTGATAAAACGTTCCCCAACAGATGGATTGGCCGAAGAGGTCCTATCGAATGGCCACTCAGGTCACCAGATACTACTTTACTAGATTTTTTCATCAAAAAGAAAATAAAGAAAAAACATTATTAGAAAGTACAAGAATTATTAGAAAAAAATAGGTATATAATATGATGAATTTCACAATTAAACGGGTGAAATGAATGAATGATGCAAAATGACTCCAAGGCCTTTCGTGTATTCAGAAGTACACCTCGTTATTCCCTGATGAGGTGTACTTCTGAATACACGACAGGCATTGGAATCATTTTTTATTTTTCCTTGTGGCTTTGCATATATATATATATATATATATATATATTAATTATATATATATATATATATATATATATATATATATATATATATATATAAATAAATATATATAATATATATATATATATGTACTGTACACACACACACATTTTAATTCTAATGAAACTAAACAACTTTTTTTCAATCGTATAGTTGATTCGTGGAACAGAATGTCATCCAGCTTAATTCAAAGTATTTCGGTCTAATCCTTTAAAAAGAGACTGGATGTTTATCTTGCCTTTAAAACCTCCAACAGATGGAAGTATTTGTTAACACGTAGAAGTAATGTAGAATTTTCACTCGGATTCCCTCCTCTTTACATTAAAATCTTCAATTTATCTTTAAATTTCTTTCCTTCCTTTTTCAACCTCTTTTCTTTGCTTTCTTTTAAGACTTTCACTTCTTTTAACCTTCCTTCTTAAACAGAAACCCTCGTAGGGGACCAGCCGGTCTGTTGCTGTTTGGTGTCCTTTGTATTGCATTGTATTCCTTTGTGTGTATATATATATATATATATATATATATATATATAGATAGATAGATAGATAGATAGATAGATAGATAGTGTGTATACATATACACATATATATGCGTGTGTGTGTGTGTGTGTTGTTTAATACATGATGCCTTTCTTCCAAGTGTATACGCAAATTACAGGCAAAAATTATATAACTATGATTGACCTAACCATGATCAATGACCATGATTA
>JAJOZX010002046.1:690000-692500 GCA_023014485.1 Bathynomus jamesi | reverse complement strand
GAAACAAATTTTTAAATTAAAAGCCACTAATTTACTCATGAAGGAAGAGATTAAATTTTATCACTGTTGAAATTTTAGTAATGCGTTTTTCTACCTCCACGTATTAAAAGTAACTCCAAAGCGCTTCATTTCGCATGACGTAAAGAAGCATTCTATAAATAATGTTTAACAAAGGTGGTAGCAGTCAATGGGAACTGTGTAAAAACGAAAAAAGGTTTTTCAAACTGATTTTCAAGTGGTGGGTGGGCTCTAACTTATGCATGTTACTATATATATATTATAGATTCTGTCCTTAAAACTATGTTACACAACGCATACTTTATTTCCAAAATTTAAAAAAAAAAAACTTTATCTAAACAATAACACACCATACTATTGTTTCATACAATCTTTCTATATTGCCAGAGGTACAACTTACTTAATATGTAAGACCTGTGTCCATACAAAAATCTATTCCTAATATCAAACCTAACGTGCCTATTCAGCCTCTTACGTATTACATTAAAACTAACCAATATATATAATATATATATATATATATATAACTACGTAAAATCTTATGTACAATTCATTTTATATAGAAAAACAATGAGATAGCAATTATCTCCAAAAATGCAAATGCCGTTAAGTCACTTTTTCCTCGTAACTTTACATCAAAATTATGATGAATTTCAAATTTTTTTTTTTTTTTTACAGAAAATGTTTAGAGTTTCTTCATAATATATTTTACTCTCTTTATTTAGAAATTCTTTAAAAAAAATGTTTTCAATGAATGAAGTCGCCATTACGAAAAATAACTTTTTTCATTCTGTGGTGGAAAATTTTGATATTTCACATTTCTGCCCATCACAATTTGACGACTAACAGAAAGAAACGTATATAATATAATATATATATATATATATATATATATATATATATATATATATATATATATATATATATTAGTGGAAAAGGTTTCAAATCTGAAATAATGAAAAGGGGTCTCTGTAGATCACGCATTTAAGATGTCTTCTATATTGTAGATGAAGCCTCCATGTTGCTCTAGTCTGAAATAGAAGAAAAAGAAATAATATACATGTTTTTATATTTATATATATATATATATATCCAAATTTTTATTATTTTTATTATCACTGCAAATATTGAGACTTGCTGTCATTCGTTGTGGAGTACATTTTGTACTTTTTGATACCCTATATATAGGAAACTATAAAAAATGAGTTTATTAAACTCGTTCAAATATTTTATTAATTGTGTCACTTACAGTATCTCACTTATATTTACCATATTATATACACACATCTATATATATATATATATATATATATATATATATGTGTGTGTGTGTGTGTGTGTGTGTGTGTTGTGTGTGTGTAAAATTATAAAAAAGGGTTGTTTTGCCACTTGCATATACCGCATTTATGCTATCTGTCAAAGACAGAGTTGGTTTTTCTTTGTAAACAAACTGCACATCTACAACAAACCATGAAAAGACAATAATCTTAAAAAAAATATATATACAACCACCGTACTATTTATTCACTATTATTAATTTACAATTTGATGTTATTTTCAGTAAGTATAACTAAATTTACAAAATTTTATATTAATTTTGTTATGCTACAAAGTGTCCACAAAAGAATCTTTCCAATTTAGTTTATTTAAAATGGAATTTGTACGATTATTTTGTGGACACCCTGTATTCTGTTTTTCACTCTTAAAACCAAACTTTAATTAATTTGTAACGTGAAAGAAATTTATTATTATTGTTATTATTATTATTATTATTATTATTATTTCTTCCTTTATTCATTATTTCTTTATTCCTATTTCGTCTTCCAAACAGTGTTGAATAATCTGGCGACGTGTGACAACTATAATTATAACAGCTGTCTGATTTTTAAAATAATAAAAAATAATTGCTAAATAGTGAACTCTATTTATTTAAGTATTTTAAAACATTTAATTATCTATTATTATTTTCTTCTCTTATGGGCATTTAAGACTCGATAGATACATACGCTCAAATAAAATTTTATGATAAAGACATGATAAACATTTTCATATCATAACTTTGGTATGAGAGTAAATGGATTCCCTAATTAGTTAATTTCGTTCGAAAATGGGGAAGTTAATTAACTCTTGAAAAGTTCACATTTCCTTTCCCAAATTTGCAGTGAAATGTTATTATTATTATTGTTTTGACACACTGTTTTTGGAGATATCTGTAAACTCTTTTTTTTTTTCCCCTATCCAGCCCCGTTAGCATATCCTTTTTGTGTTTTGGGGGGCTCTTCCTTATCTCGGTCATTGCCATTTCATTCTTTGTCCGAGCGTAAGAAATCCTCAAGACAGACCTCAAAGGGGTCAATTTTTTAAATCTTAAATTTTCGCATTTCCACTGTAGGATTTCCCCTTTAAGTGAGAGATTTCATGAAAAATACCCTACCTAGGGACCCGAAATTGCGCCCGGTCTCTTTTTTTTTTTTTTTAGCGT
>JAJOZX010002046.1:672500-685000 GCA_023014485.1 Bathynomus jamesi | reverse complement strand
TGAGAATTCCATTCATTTTTGTTTTTGAACATTAGTCAGTGAAACTTGTGAATGGATTATGTAGCGAAAAGGCTTTAATTTGGTAAGAAGTACACGTGAAATACATACTTCTGCGGACTGCCCGTACTAATTTCATGAACCATATTTACAGTACGTTTTGCACAGTTCTTGCGGATCGTCGCCTACCACTATTACCCTTATGCTGATTGCTTACATTTCCTTTTGTTTGAAATTTTCTAACAATTCGTGATATTGTCTTTCTATCGGGCGGATATCTGCACCCATATTCTCTGCAAAAATTCCTCTGCACCCGCGTCACAGTATTTGTCACATGAAATCACTCAACGATTTTGATTTTTTGTTCCAGCTGCAAACGCGACATCACTGTTTGAGGGGTCAGCAATTAGAAATGTGTAGGTAAATGCATATATATGAATGGAAACCCCAATCTGTACATTCTGAAGAAGACACCCCAATAATAAATATACTGTACAATGAATGTATATCCATTATAATATAACGGGCAAATAAAAATAGGGACAATTTTTGGGGACACCCTATATATATATATACACACACAATATATATATATATATATATATATATATATATATATATATATATGTATACACAAAAATTGGTCGGTAGATAAATGGGTACCCGGGCAGCCTAGCGGTTAAGACGATGCTCCGCTAATCGGGAGGTCCTGAGATCGAATCCGGGCGAGGACTTTGTAATTTCTGACCACCCTTGGTAGGTTAAGATGTGGGTTTAAGATGGAGCAACAAGCTTGACCGTCATCAGAATCAACAATTTGGTAGGGAAGCAAAAGCAAGGTGTGTGTGTATATATATATATATATATAATATATATATATATATGGAATAATGCTTACGAAAAATTTTAATTTTAAAAATCATTTTAATTATTATTTACGCTCGCGGAATTACATGCTAGGTACGTACTCTTTTATAATGAGGAATCATTATAATCATTATTATACAAGCTTCATTATTTAATAAAATGCATTATTAAAAAGAGAAGTTGGCTTTTATTACGTAAATTTCAACTATACAAAGAAACACATTTTATCTTTCAATTTTTTGTGAACAATCGATATATATATATATAATATATATATATATATATATATATATATATATACACACACACTCCGAGTACAATTAAAATTTTGCGCAGAAAAAATTATATAAATTATGAATTATGTATTCTATTTCAAGATAAAGAAGGACCTCTGAACATTTTTTCAAGGAAAAGATTACGCTCTCTTGAGTGGCCCTTGAAAGCTCTCATTCAGAAAGACAAAAGTTAGTAAAAAATAATTTTATATATCGTATATTATTACTCGTATATATAATATATAATTTAAACTCTCTCTCTCTCTCTCTCTCTCTCTCTCTCTCTCTCTCTCTCTCTCTCTCTCTCTCTCCCTCTCTCTCTCTCTCTCTCTCTCCGAATTATATACTGTATGTAAAGAAACAATAAGTGTTGTATCTAATTGCGACAAATGAATTTGAACCACTGGTTACACACTGTGCTTACCACTTGGTTTTACTGAACAAGAAGAAACAGTTGAAGTGGTCGTACGCTTGGTATGATTCCTAATCAGTGTAACTATTATTAATTATTATTATTATTATTATTATTATTATTATCATCATTATAGTATTATTATTATTATTAAAGAAAAAAGTACTTACGTGGAGTGAACTGGACTGTTTTTGATGTAGAATGAAACGACCATTCTGACATGTGATGAAGCCACGATACGTCACTCTCGCTTCCAAATTCTTACGATTAGTGTATCTTGCTCGGACTGAACTTTATCTGCGTCCGGTTGGTGTCTGAACCCGGTCCATAGTGGAAAGTACACGTCTTCAAAACGGTTTTTGGAAAATGCGGGACTCTTCCATGATAAGTGGACACCTTCAACCGTTTCCTGCATTACGGTTATGGTAATGAAGACCGGGGAGGAGGAGGGTACTACGGGAATAGCCCCTGAAAACAAAAGAAGATCTGTATGACAAAAGTCCTTGCTGTTCTAAAGTATCTTAACTAGTATTATTAGTGTTACTAGTGTTATTATTAGCATTTGTACTAGCCATGTAAATAATGGACACTCGTGGACGGAAGATCGTATAGGAAATGAAATTATGTAAATAGTGAAAAATTAAAAAAATTTGGTATCAGTTCTAAATCTGACCAATAAACAAATAATAATAATAACAGACCACTCAGGATGAATGACAGTGCAGAACCCAATCATCAAAAACGATGGGATTTCTTATCAGTGGTAAAAAAACAATAAAAACAAATATTTTTCCAACCAATTAACCAATTATGAGTTACTGGTGAATTCCGACATTTTCAGTATTATTTTTGTGTAGATTTTATTTTCATGTTGAACGTCTGCACAAAGCTTATTTGCTCTCTCTCTCTCTCTCTCTCTCTCTCTCTCTCTCTCTCTCTCTCTCCGCTCGCTCTCTCTCAATATACAGTATATATAAATATATATAAAAAATGAGTCATGTGGACCAGAAACTGGCACTGGCAGAAACTGTGCTAACTCACAGATTATTATTAACCAGCATCACCGGGAGTCGAACCTCAGTGGGAGTCGAACCTCAGTGCCTTCTCTACGCTTATAAAGAAGCGGGGTTACCATTGTACCAAGTGCGCTGGTTATGAGAAATAAAAAACAACAACCCGATTTAATTAAGCTTATTTATTAGTTAAACTAATCGACAGCAACATTTTATTAAAGTTTCAGTAATAATATCTGTAAAAAGAATTCTTATTTTGTATTTCCGCGTTTAATAAAGTTTAATATTTTTATTATAGGAAAATTATAGAAAATAATGAGGTCGATGCGTTCCCAAAGTTGTATTTTAAACGATACCTTTAAAAATTATTTTAAATTAATTTTCAACCTTTTTAGAAAATGAAACCATTTTATTTGTTAAACTTCGCAAAAAAATGACCTAGTTTCTCTCTCTCTCTCTCTCTCTGTCTATATATATATATATACCTTTCAACCTTTCAACCTTTCAAATGTTCCAAGCGATGATTCCTCATTTCACGAAGGTCAAGCTTGTCGCCCCTCCTCTCGAATTGGCCTGGGGAAGTAGTGAGTTGGTTTCTTGTACTGTCCACCTCACATAGCCAGGTACGCCCAGCTCATCGGGGGATTGTTCCTTAGTGCTTTGGGCAGCTGATTAAACAGTTTTTGGTCCTCTCACAACAAAACTATTTTCTTTCAGGGTAAGGATGTTCCCTGTCTAACGTTTAGTTTGGGAACACGACACAGTCTTCCTTTTCTACCTTCCACTGTTGTTTGGGGGGGGGGGGGTTATAGGGTTCAGAGTAAGATTTAGAGCTAGTTTCTCCATTATTTTCCAAGTGTAAATAATGGTGTATCTCTCTTCTCCTTTCCAGTGAATATAAGTTTAATTCGCATAACCTTTCCAAGTAATTTAGTTCTTTGCACCCATTGATCTTGGCTGTGAAGCTTCTCTGAATCCCTTCTAGCTGTCTGGTGTTTGTTTTTATATGGGGATGTTAGGACCGAGCAGTATTCCAATTGGGTATGATCAGTGTTTTCAGTAGAGGAATCATTATATTCTTATCCCTTCGTTTAAAGGTTCTCAGTATCTGCCCAGTTATTCTCTTTGCTCTGTTTACTGCTATCTTATTTTGTATTTCAAATTTTTCGCATCATCAGTCATTACAACTCCTAAATCTTCTGCTCTATAATTTCTCTGAATTTCCTGTCCATTTGGGGTATAATATTCCATAGATTTTAGGTCTTCTATTTTTCCGTATCGTAACAGCTGAAATTTCTGTGTTAAACTTCATATTATTGTTTTCCGTCCACTTGTAGATTCTGTTCATGTCTGTTTGTAGAGATCCTATGTCTTCTGGGTTTCTTATTTTTCTACTGATCTTGTGTCATCGGCAAAGGATGTTACTGTGCCGTCTCTGGTAACGTCCTCATCTATGTAAGTTAGCATGATTATGAAGAGTAATGTAGCTAATACTGTTCCTTGTGGTGCTGAGCTGAGGACCTCTGATTCTGATGAAGATATTCCTTGAACTGTAACGACTTGCCGCCGCTCACTAAGGAAATTATGTATCCATTTCCCTACTTTTCCTGTTATTATCATATAAGTTATTTCAGTCTATGTATATATATATATATATATATATATATCCGAGTACGCAAAATCTCGATTAATATGAACACTACCGTGTGCCGATCTGTTTTGGGACGTTGTGTAAATCCTGGACATTTTGAACATTTATTCTATGTATTATGATTCTATGGTCACATTGTCGAAAGCTTTGGCAAAGTCTGTGTATATTACATCGTAGTTTTCATTACTTTCAAGTGCATCAATAATGTTGTTGTAGTGTTCCATTAGTTGTGATAGGCATGATCTACCTGACCGAAATCCATGTTGGTTATCATTTAATTTTTTCTGAGTTTCCAAAAAGTCAGATTTTTTCTTTAACTATTCTTTCAAATATTTTAGTGAGATGAGATGTAAGTGACACTGGCCTATAGTTTTTGGCCTCCGATCGATCTCTTCTTATATCTATTGGGACTATGCTCGCTCTCTTCAGGATGCCCGGTATTTTTCCCGTGTCTAGTGATCGCCTCTATATCCAATATAGGGGCTCAGCGATTGCATTCTTGCAGTTTTTGATCAGTGTGGCATTCCATTCATCAGTCCTGCCGCTGAGTGTGCTTTTAGTTCCCAGTTTCCCTATAGCTTGTGTAATATATCTGTCGTGAAGTGATGTCCGTTATACTTTCCCCTTGTAGTTCTTCTTCAAAGAACGCGTTTCTATCGCATATCAGTTTGTCAGTTTTTGGTATACTGAAAGATGATTCGTACTGAGCTTTTAATATTTCAGATACTTCTGTTACATTATCAGATAAAGCATTGTCTTCATTTTTCAAAGGTCCGATAGTCGTGTGATTTTTCGACTTCCTTTTTTTTCAAAATTATAGAAGTACTTTGAGTTAACCTTTATCGCTTCTATAGCGTCGTCGTCTCTTTTTCTCTATGCTTCTCAATTAGTTCCTGTATGACGCAATCTATACTCTGCAGTCTCTCTCTCTCTCTCTCTCTCTCTCTCTCTCTCTCTCTCATATATATATATAATATATATATATATATATATGCAGTAAAATCACAGAAAAACACGTGATCTTTTTAATAAGGAAACAACCACAGGGAAAAGGAAAAGTAAACACGAAATCCCAGCGCTTTCGTGATATATTCACATCTTCAGGACAAGATGCGAATATATCACGAAAGCGCTCGGATTTCGTGTTTATTTTTCCTTTTCCCTGTGGTTGTTGCTTATATATATATATATATATATATATATATGGCAACCTTCCTTTATTTTATTTATAATTAAGAATTTTACACAATATTAATTATAATAGTTTGTCGTGTTACAAATTAATTAATTTGTTGGAAACTTTAACTGAAAATGTTTCACAAAGCAACAAAATTTCTCCGGCAGGCTGACGAGCTTACAAAACGCCTTTCGACCTTTCATTATACAATTATGAAGGTTCTCTTGTAAGCAATCAAACAAATAATACAAATATGGACACGGTGTATATACACTGTAATATATTATATATATCTATATATATATATATATATAGATATATATATATTATAATATATATACACATAAACACACACACACAGTGTATATATAAATAAAACCTTGTAACCTCGTAGTAGTTCCGTGCGTGGTCTTTTTTCACACGAAGGTGAAGCTGGTGGCCCCGCCTCTACGTCTGGCTTGGTGGAGGAGTGAGTTGCTCTCTGCACTCTCCATCGCACATAGCCAGGTACACCCGGTTCATCTGGTATCGTCCTGAGCCAGGCATCTAGTCTTCCTTTGAAGACTTCAATTTTCATCCTCGTGACGTTCCTGAGGTCCTTTGGACGTTCGTTAAAAAGTCTTGGACCCTGACAACCAAGCTTCAATGTTGAACGAGTTGAAAGTTCTTTATTCCGAAAAATATTAGAGAAATGGAACGAATTCGCTGCTGCAATTACCTGGGTTCGACTCCCACCGACGCCGCTACTGGACACTTGTTCTGTGAATATCCGGGCTAGGATTGTTCTCTTGGAGGTTCACGCTCTCCTCCTCCTCCTTGTGAGGAAACAGGGGGAGGATTCCCAGATGCTATCTGTTATCATCTAATCATATACAATAAAATAGGAAAAAAAAAAAAATTCACCCACCCTATATACATACATAATGTAATGAATTACATTATAGAATCATGAAAGAGGTCTATATTAACGATAATATGAACATTACATATTAAGTGATTTAAATATATTTAGAAGTTTAACGAATGAAAATTAGATTTTGTTGACTTTTGCTGAAGTGATTCTTTCATAATAAATAGGAGGGAGGGGGAGGGGTAGATTCGCTCTTGCTGTATTTTGACCTCTTCGCTGAAAGCTACCAAATTCAATATATTAAGAATCCCATTAAGTAATTTTCCCCATTTTTAAAAAGAACTTAAAATTTTAAAATTTGAAAGAGGAAAAAATACAAATTTTCAGGACTTTTTTTATTATTAACACTGACGTATGTTTCAGTTAATGGTTACGCTATCAAATATCACATTTATTGCTTACATTATATATATATGTGTATATATATATATATATATATATATTAATATATATATATATATATTATATATATAATCTAAGCAATAAATGTGACTTTTAATACATACTGTATATATATTCCCTGACGAGGTGTACTGCTGAATACACGAAAGATTTGGAATAATTTTTTCGTTTCTTGTGGGTTTCCATTATATATAGGCCCCCTATACTATATATATATATACACACACTGTATATATATATATATATTATATATAATATATATATATATATATATATATATATATATATATATATATATATATATATAGATTATATATATATATAATGTAAGCAATAAATGTGATATTTGATAGCGTAACCATTAACTGAACTACGTCAGTGTTAATAATAAAAAAAGTCCTGAAAAATTTGTACTTTTCCTCTTTCAAATTTTAAAATTTTAAGTTCTTTTTAAAAATGGGGAAATCACTTAATGGGATTCTAATATATTGAATTTGGAAGCTTTCAGCGAAGAGGTCAAAATACAGCAAGAGCGGATCTCCTACCCCCTCTCCCCTATTTATTATGAAAGAATCATTCAGCAAAGCAATAAAATCAATTTCATTCGTTAAACTTCTAAAATATTTAAATCACTTAATATGCAATGTTTATATTATCATTAATATAGACCTCTTTCATGATTCTATATGTAATCGTTACATTATGTATGTATGTATGATGTAGTATGTACAGCGTGGTAAACAATGATTGCGCCCCCCTGCACAGATGAAAACTAATAGAGGTACAAAAAAACTGATGTCGCATCTTTTAGACATTTAATTCTACGTCTAAACAAAACCACGCATAGTTGGTGTTGCCTCCTTGTGCCTTGGCGGACGGCTTCAGTTCGGCAAGGGTAGGAGTGAGGAGAGACTCGAAAAGGTCAGTGTCGTACTCAAAATTTCGGAGGATTGTTTTCGATGTGCTGCTCCATGGTCCGGCGGCAGAATCGGTGGTGGTGGGTTCAGCAAGCATCAGGGATTCCACTCGGTCTTTCAGGATGGATCCTGAAAGATTCTGCCGCCGGACCATGGTGGTCGGAAATTTTGTTTTCATCGTTTTAAAACATAGTATAGTTTGATATATATATATATATATATATTATATATATATATATATATATATATATATATATATATATATATATATATATAAATAAATAAATATGTTCCGGGCAATTACTTATTCAGGCATTTTATTAAATGCCTAAAAAAATTAGCCATTTATATTTAATGACTACTGATTTTTAGGCATTTTATGAAGTGACTGGAATTGATAGGCATTTAATTTAATGCCTGAAAAACGAAGTTAATTTAAGAAATCGGCTAATGCTGATTCATAATTTTATTGTACAAAATGATGAATTAAAAATGACTATAAATACAATAAACTTATTTCGCAGGTTCTATTTGTTTTTACAATTCAGGTTGGGATGAGATCTACTCTTACATAGTTGGCCAGATTGCTTACAAAGGCATCGTTTTGAGCAATAACGTGTCTTAAGATCTGAAGCACAGTTGCACTTTGAAAACTCTTAACCCGAGCAAAACGTCTGCATTCTTACAGCTTGTCCGAGGGACAATTCTTCATCTATGTTTACTGTGTTGAATAAGAGAAAAGAATTATTCCAAAATTCAAATTGTGAACGCAAATAATGACCACTAAGGACTCCATCCTTTGTAGCAAGTTTGTAACCCCTTTCTGATCTATTAATCATAAAAACCATAATATTTCGTGTATCCCTTTTCCTCTGTCTACATGGGGGATCGGTAGCAGTACATTGGTTGCAATCTCCACCTCTTTGTTGTTTGAAGTTTTTGTCATTTTCTGACCCTGTTTCTTTAACCCTGTTGCAACTGCTTTTCTCTCATTTAATATTACGTTTACCCTCCTATCTACCATGTCTACAGCTTCCTCCTCTCTCTCTCCTCTCTCTCTCTCTCCTCTCTCTCTCTCTCTCCTCTACACCTTCCTCCTCCCCTCTCTCTTCTATATCTTGTAACTAGGTCATTGCACCAAAAGGTTCGCCTTTCTACAATTTCGATCCCCACCTTGGGAAATCCTGGTTACGGGACTGACTCATGATAGTAACTCATTGGTGAATGTTTCTTAGATTGTTTCAAGGCTTTCAGTACTTCTTCATATTTGGTTCTTGGCCATATTATGTTTTTCTTGTTTTCTTCTACATTTTTTAGGATCTAAGCAGTAAATTTCTGCTCCGTGTCTCTCAAGCCACTGAAAGTTAAATAACCTTAAACTTAATTTGAACTAAGTAGACATGTACACAAAAATTGGTACCGATTATGGTTTCCAAAATCGAAAGCAATTCCAATGAGTTCCACTCGTGAACGAATTCATAGTTTAAACTCTTTAAATCGAAGATAACTTATCAAGTAATGAATTACAGTGAAATATCCTTACGTTAGATGTTCTTTAAAACTTGATAAATTCTTATATACTGTAGAAGACCAACATAAACTGAATTTGGATTGACCATCTCGAAACGAAGTAACTGAATGTTCAGTTTTAAGTAGTTTTTAAAATTGTCGTACCGCTTTTACAGCAGCCGTTACCATGGTGACTGTTTACACTAGCGTTGAAATGTACAAAAAAAATGTACTTGCCAGCAGTTGCCGTCGCCCACAAATGTAATTATTTCCAATAATTTTGGACATCAGGCAGTATGTTAAAAAGCGCCGATAAATTTCAGTCATTAAATTAACTGCCTTGTAAATTTGAGCCATTTAGTTAACTGGCCGAACAATTCAGGCATTTTATAAATGGCTGATAATTTAGCCATTTAATAAAATGCTAAATTAAGTAATTGACAGTAATATATATATATATATATATATATATATATATATATATATATATATATATATACATATAAATTTGTATTTTCACTTTTTACTATTATAGTTAATTGCATTTTTGTTTTTATTTAACTATTTTTATATTAAATAATTAAGTTCCTTATTTTTTTCAGGTGTTTTGCGCTTTCTAATTTATTAACGCCTATTTTTGTTAAGAGTCGCTTCAAATACTAATTCCGTAATGGAATATTAAAATACATTGTTAAAGTTATTATCTTAACTTTAATAAATAGTTTCAAGGGACCAATTGTGACCTATTAAATTGCATTTAAAAAAATTGCTACACGTACCTTCCTACGAATTTTAACCCTCGCGTGGCATCAACTGTTATATTTTTTCGTTTTTCTTTTCTTATCATTCATGTGTTAACGGTTCCTATTTTTGCCTAAGTTACTTTTTAATTTGCGAAAGAAATTAATGTAAAAAGTGTTTTTGGGTCAATTGCGGGTATAATTTTTTGGGGGTAAACATTTATATTGCCTATTTTGGGTCAGAAGCTAATTTATGTTATAGATCCTATTTATTAACCGGAAGGAAGTTGAAGTTTAAAAAATAGGAAATAAATATATCACGTTTTTTTTGTTTTTTGTTTTTTTGTTTAATTATACGCATTATATACGCATATTATGAATATAATACGTATCCTTTAATAATAAACACGTAAAAAATATATTATAAAACTATTTAATGTTTTAGACTAGAAAATTATTATTATTATAATAAAAATAATAAAAAAATCGGTAGCTAAAAGATTGACTTAAAAAAGAAGTGTTCTCGAATTTTTGTAGAAGGTTAAAAACTTCTAAAAAAGAGTTTAATATCACCTGTTCCATCCTTTAAAATTCTTTCGCGAGTTCCAATATGGTATAATTTACGCGCAAGACTAGGGAAACTTGATAAATTATAAAAAAGAAAATAATAAAAGCCGTTTCGCTAAGGCAAAATTGCTTTTAGAGGGTAAAAGGGGTGAATGGAATTCGTATAAAGGATTCATGAGAATATTTAACAACGATTTTTTTTTTTTGTAAAACTGGTAAATGCATTTTTTTTTTGTACTAACTACAGGATTTAATACTCTCTCTTCTCCTCTCTCTCTCTCTCTCTCTCTCTCTCTCTCTCTCTCTCTCTCTCCTAGCTTTCAAAGGATTCATCCTTGTACCTTCTTTCCAAATAGCGAGAGCCAAACTGATATTCCCCATTGCGCTAACTCCCGGATTACTATTACCAACGCCACTGGGGGTCGAACCCTTGACCTCAGTAGTTTATAGTGAAACGGGGTTACCAACTGAGCTACGGGCTCTGGCAAAGATTCCTTATACCCACTTTTGCCAGCAGGAAGCTTCCCCTAAAGACACTAAAACGCAATCGGAATAACTATCCCCGTAGAGTTTACCTCTAAAATAAAAAGAAAAAGAATAACCAATTTCATTAGGGATAATTCTTGTTCTTCGCAACAAAGATGTCAGACGATATAAATTATTTTCTAATATAAGAGTAATTATTGTAGAGTCGTATAATTTATCTTAGCCAACTTCGCAGTTTTTTGCATTTCTTTCCGGGAGGGAAGGGAAAGGAAGGGGCGTTATTACGCGTTCGTTTGGTTTAGAATGAATAAAAACGCAGTAGCAAAGGCATATTAATAGTTATAGAAATAAGATAAAAGTTTATTCGTAAATATTTACAGAATTCTGATGCGTCTTTTAATTATTTTGGGGTCATCGCCAGTCTTTATGCTGTGATGTAACATTTCAAACAATGATAACTGTTCCGCGCATCTTATTAAAAATAAAAAACTTACGCGAAAAGGACACGAATAAAATACTCGTTAAAGATGTATATAACAGCAGTCAAATTTAAATTAATGAATATTTTTTTAAAAATAAAACTGAAATTTATATACAGGGTGATTCTTTAATTATGCCACACGTTCAAAATTAATGGATTAACTTACGTTCATGAATTTTTTTTAAAATTTTTATACAGGCACAAAAAATTATCAAAGTATTTTTCCTTTTGCGAAATTACGTGGTGAATTTGAGCATCGTAAGATTTTATCACGGCTTCCAAAGTTTCAATTAAAATGGAGCGGATGTTCATGTTCAGTCGCAGTTTTTAGACCTTCCAGTGTCCTGGGATTTTATTTGAACATCATTCAAGACGACAGTTATGAAAATGAGGATACGTGTTAGACGTGTTAGACGGCCTTCCGCCTTCAAATGTTGCAGCGACACGTGGTTCGGATCCTACGTAAAGCTGTAGGTTCCCTCAATCAAATGATTTTTGAAATTACGGAGGAGGCTCAACAGCCCCAAACATTATTTTATTATAGTCCACAGAAAACAGGACGGAATTCACGGGGGGGAGTCACTCAGCCATATTTTCCCATAGTGGCACATAAGTAATTTAGTGAATTTAGGGTCGAAGGGCAGCACGATACATTTATGTTGACTTACCGCCGTCAACATTATGAATTTGAATAGCTTCAATCTTATTGCGTTAATAATAGTTTCTCCAGGTTTAATGGAAAGAGAAATTGCAGATTTCAAATAAAAAATGTTGTTCACATGTACCAACAGTTGTTTGTGTGTATACAGTATAATATATATATATATATATATATATAATATATATATATATATATATATATAGATATATAATATATGTATATATATTATATATTATATTTTGCGCAGAGTATCGACTCATTGTACATGAGTTCGACAAAATTAACTATGTATTTGCACTGTGATCAGCATGTAGTTACGTCCTATAGAACTGACCTGATCCATTTGTTATTAGAGATCATGCTATGGGGGGGGGGGGGTAGAGCACGCAATACGGCAATATCCCTGAAATCTTTGAAATTACAATGTAAACTAGT
>JAJOZX010002046.1:660000-667500 GCA_023014485.1 Bathynomus jamesi | reverse complement strand
GTGGTTGAACACGAAGGACGGTCACGCCCGATCCAACCAACTATACTGAAGTGGCCCAAACTCGATAACCTCTGATTGAACGGGAAATGGTGCTACGAGTTGCCCAAGAAGTAGCAGAGTAACGTAAGAAACCGCATCAATAAGAATCATTATTTATTAACCTTTGGTATTACATTAAAATCTCACAGAAGGGAAATTGAAACGGTTTTCACGAAGACGAAAAATGAAACTGTTTTACGTCTTTCCGCGTTTTCATTCACGATGAAATGAGTTAAAAATAAAATTAAAGTTTTAAACTGCGTTATTGTAGTGTATTATTTTATTGAAAGACTGTATTCATCATGAATGAGTGTTATGCTATTTTTAATTAACTGATCCATTTCAAATCTACTCATTTTTCTTCCATTATTAACTATTAATCTTTCATCCAACAAATCCTACATCTACGAACATATATATATATTATATATATATATATATATATATATATATATATATATATATGCTGTATATTTTGTGTGTGTGTGTGAAAAAAAGGATGAATGAAAAGTGATTCTAAGCTTTTCGTTTATTTAGTAGTACACCCTGAGCCGTGCGTACCTAACTCTGTGAGGTGGAGAGCACAAGAACCAACTCGAGAGGAGGGCGACAAACTTGACCTTCGTGGAATGAGGAACCCTCCGCACGGAACATATGAAAGG
Source organism: Bathynomus jamesi (assembly GCA_023014485.1). Lineage (NCBI taxonomy): Eukaryota > Metazoa > Arthropoda > Malacostraca > Isopoda > Cirolanidae > Bathynomus > Bathynomus jamesi. The sequence goes on along the minus strand of JAJOZX010002046.1, from coordinate 666,799 downwards.
TTGAAAGATATGTGTGTATATATATATATATTATCCCGCTATTCTCGTGTGTGTGTGTGTATATATATATATATATATATATATATATATATATATATAGTGTGTAATATGTTGATAATCAGGGGCAACGTTCCGAAAGACCCCCACGATATCGCGATCCGCGTTATCTGTTGTTATGGAAAAAACTGCACTTTACGTTTCGAAGGCCCCCCTAAACTATACGACATTTATTTAAAAATTAGAGTAATATTACGCTGTAGTATATTGACCTGTAAATAAAATTTAATAATAAACACACCACAAACATGTAAATGCTACCTCTGATTGGCCGTTACAATTGAAAGTTTTCGGCCCGCGTTGCCCGCAGTTCCTGGCACCTGGTTTGATTTTGCCCGTTTAGCTATAAAAATGCCCGTTATTCGCCTCTTGTGCGCATAATCAAAATTAATTGTTCTCTACTTTTTTTGCCGTGTTATTTCGCGTACCGCATTATCAAATACCCGCGTTATCAGCATATTATATATACTATATATATATATATATATATATATATATATATATATTCGAAATAGTATTGCTAATTAGCCTATTTTATGATTAAAACTTTATCCTTAAAAGACATTAATTTAATTTTATTCCTAAAAATAAAATAATTCCCTGAAACTTTGTTTAAAGTTGAATTAATAAAACTTAAATGAACTTCATTAAAAAAATACATGTTCTGAACTTAGCTAGAAAACGTACCACTAAGTAGTTTTCACTGATATGAAGTTGCATAAAACATACCATATTATACTATAATAAAAAATAATCATTAGCCTGTTGAAGGAGATTTTTATATATATATATATATATATATATATATATATATATATATATATATATATATATATACTAGCGGAGCTACCCGGCGTTGCCGGGTGTATGTTGAACGCTATATTATATATATATGTCCGGTTAGGTCAACTGAATGCCCGATTAGGTTAATTAAACGCCCGGTTAGGTCAACTGAATGCCCGATTAGATTAATTTAATGCCCGGGTAGGTTAATTGAATGTCCGGTTAGGTTAATTGTACGCCCTTCACGATTGATTAGGTTAAGTTGTGATATTTTCGTTAAAGCTAACGAAAATATCACGACTTAACCTAACCAATCGTCAAGGGCGTACAGTTGACTTAACCGAGCATTCAATTAACCTAGCCGGGCATTCAACACTCAGGTACACAACCTCTGGACCTAATCAATATGTGTGTGAAGTTTCATGTTTGTAACTGCTTCCATTTTGGACCTATGGCTGGAACAGACAGACAAACAGACAGACAGATACACACACACAAGCGTCCTATTATTATATATATATATATATATATATATATATGTGGTTAAAATAACAGCGTGGAAATATTATAATTATTAAAATTCACAGAAGGAAATAATTAAAAATCAAGATTAAAAAGTTAAAACTGAAAAATTAAAACACCTCGAAGCTTTTCAAAAGAAACACCCTTTGTCATTCGGGCGGAAGAGTAAACTAAAAGAAAGATGAAAAGAAAGTGTGGAAAGCTTTCGAAGAATCGTGTATCTGCCAATTGAAACCGTTCCAGAACGCCGCGCAAAGATAAAAATGAGTTAAAATGAGTTAAAATAAAAATGAGTTTAAACAAAAAATGAGTTAAAACAAAAATGAGTTAAAATGAGTTAAAATAAAAATGAGTTAAAACAAAAAATGAAAAACAAAAAATGAGTTAAAATGAGTTAAAATAAAAATGAGTTAAAATAAAAATGAGTTAAAATAAAATGAGTTAAAACGAAAATGAGTTAAAATGTCTTTACAGTGCGACTCACTTTTTATATTAACATTATCAATATTTTTTATTAAATAAGATTCAGTGAACTCTCTTTTCTCATTATTATCAACATTTGTTATGATTATCAACATTGTTCACAAGGGGGTGTTTATTCAATACGGACTTATTATCAGTAGTATTGAGTCTATATTTGTAATGATATAAAAGACATTTAAAATCAGTAGTTTCGCCTATGTAATATATATATATATATATATATATATATTACAATCTTTACGTGGACCTTATAAACCCCCGAATTAGAAGAACACCCTCGTGGTTGATTATTACGTAAGAAACCACGGGTAGTACAGGGTAATTTGGAAACTAAATTAATAACCTGAAGAAGACAGTAACGAAAAGACTCGGGAATCAATTGAGGGGAATGACAACGACGTCTTTAAAATTTTTAACAGAACCACTATCAAAATAAAACTTCGCTTTGCATAATTAAATGTTTTCTCAATGAAGTAGTGGGAATACCCAACTTTTTAATCTTGACTTTTAATTATCCTCTTTCGAGGATTTTAATTATATATATATATATTATATATATATATATTATATATATATATATAATATATATATATATATATTACAATGTCTAAAATCAGGCAATTTGTAAATTGACTGAAATTTTAGGCAATGTGTCAAATTGTGATATACACAAAACCTAACTTAACCTAACCTAACCTTTCTGGTAATGCTGCATATGCATGCTCACTGGCCCAATATGTTGCCTAAAAATTCATTAGGTTAGGTTAGGTTAGGTTTTGTGTATATCACAATTTGACACATTGCCTAAAATTTCAGTCAATTTACAAATTGCCTGATTTTAGACATTGACTGTAACATATATAATATGATTTAAAAGTGCTCATTTTGGTATTTGTTTCCTGGCTCAAATTGTACAACCCGTGGTTCGGATCCCACGTAAAGCTTTAGTAGTAGGTCCCCTCTGTCATATGACCTTAGATGTTTTAAAGGTTACAGACCCCCATCATTACATTATCGTGATTCACATAAAATTGGTAATTATTATACAGTTTTTAAGTGCAGCAACCGCACTGAATAAGATTACATTTAAAGCTCATATTATACGGCCGTTTGTTGCCGGTTTTAACCGCTGTATCGTGCTCGCTTAAAACCGATTACAGCCGTTTACACATTAATCGGCAACAGGCGGCATTTAAAGATGTATCGGTTGTATTAAATGATATTCGGCAACAATTTTTTTTCTTCAAACCCTGATTATTACTAAGGGGGGCACGATTCGGCAGCGCAAAACAGCAGCGAACGACCCTGTGATATGGGTTTAAGGATTTCGTGTTTGAAGCATTTACATTCATAATGTAAGGCGAGGAACCTAGAGGAAACTTGTCGAGCTAAGTTTGGTGACTTTGATACCACGCTGAACTAGTTCGAATCCTACTGGCTACCAGCCTCCACTTTATTTCTTTTTCCTTGTATTCCTGATAATTCTTATTTACTGGCCAATAAGCGATATATTTAAATTCTGGTAGCAAACTCCGTAGATTTATATTTGTTTGATAACCTTAATTGACCAAAGACTTTTATTAACAAAAATTAATACAAGTTACATAAAATTTTACGGTATTTTTTCATTATTTTTCTGTATAATTTAGATATTCAATATGACAATATATTCACAGTATTCTAATCTGAATATGCCGTTGGAAGCATGGAAGATTTTTAGGCAAAATAAATGGGACTCAGTTTATTTATATAGTGATATGACTAGAGGTACTAGATAGGTTGATCATTGTCTCATTAGTAATAATTTAAAGGAACGTATTGTCAGTGTTAATATTTTGCATGATTTCCTTCTCTCGGATCATAGACGATTGAAGTTAGTAATGTTTCATTTACCCTGTGAACTGTCCAGCATGCCTCAAACACATACTTCTCCCTCTATTCCTGACTACACATACGGGCATCTTGCACAGTACATAATCTTTTCAAAATTATAAAAAAGCAACCTTTTTAAGAGCCTCAAAGACCTTTTTTCAGCTCTATGCTTTTCCTTCTGTGGGTTTATTTTTTATTTGCGGGTATTCGCCCTTGGCCCCTCCTTCCTGCATTAAAAAAAATATTGTACTACCTTAAATAAAACACGACATAATAACTATTCAGACATAAATGAACGTGTCGACTGGTCTAAGATTAATATACAACAGAAAATAGAATATAAAGGTAGGACAGAGCACCTTTTTAATGATTTAGAATTATTGCCTCTTCATTGTAGTAATTCCCGTTCAAATGATTCTCGCTTTAAACTTGTTGATAGGTATTATAATGATCTACAGATCTACAGAAGCTAAGGCTAACAAGGACCCTAAGATCCACTCTAAGGTTAGCCCGAGAGAAAGGAAAGAGTAGCGGGTTAAGAGAAGAGAAGAGAATAAGGGGTTAAGTAAGAGCAACACCTATCACTCATGGGTTAACATTCATTCAGAAAAAGAGGGAAAAAGTCTCACCATCATCATCCGCCGGCCACTGCCGACAAGTCAGAAAAATAGTCGGAGAATATAGGAGAGGGGTGAAAAATGAAAAGAAGTAAAATAAGAACGCTTACAAACCATGCAAACACAGTCTTAACTCACTGTCATACCATGCAAACTACAAACATGCAAGGAAAGAGTTACAGACATGCAAGTAAGGAGATAAGAAAAAAAAAAAGTAGGTAAAGTTAAACAAAAAGTGGGTTAGTTTACGCTACAAGCTACATCTACATTCGTGTTAGTCTAATTTTTTTTTTTTTTTTTTTTAATTATTTATATTTTTTTTTTTTTTTTTTTTTTTTATAATTTTATTGCTGGCATCACACGCTGGCATGTCACAAGCTGGCATCCATCGTCAACAGACTCATCCTCGAGCACCACCACCAGAGCTCCTGTTAACTTTCTTTTTTAATTTTAAACAACGCTAATACTTTTAAAATGTCTGTCAAGACGGTTCTTAAACATATTAACGCTGGTAGAATGAACGACTGACGCGGAAAGATTATTCCATTTATCAATTACTTTAAACGTAAAGAAGTTTTTAGCGATATTAGTAATGAAACGTCTGCCACGCAACTTAAATCCGTTATTGCGAGTATTACTATTATCGAAAGTGAACAATTTGTCAAAATTTACGTTATCGATGTTATTAACGATTTTGAAAACTTCAATAAGCTCCCCCCTTAATCTCCTAGTTTCGAGTGAATACAAGTCTAACTCTTTAATCCTATCTTCATAAGGCTTATTGCGCAAAGACGGAATAAGTTTCGTGGCACGACGCTGAACCCTTTCTAACCTATCAATATCCTCACGCAAGTACGGGCACCAAAACTGAACGGCATATTCTAAATGAGGCCTGACTAGGGACTTGTAGAGGGGCAATATAATATCCTTCGATTTAAATTCGAAATTACGCGCTATGAAGCCTAACATCCTATTAGCTTTTGCGCAAGACTCCAGGCACTGGTTCCTAACCTTTAAATCTTTAGTTACGCGTACGCCTAAATCTACTTCCTCGTCAACGCTCGCTAACTCCTTATCATCCATCGTGTACGCGTAATTATTGTTGCGAGAACCTATAATGATATAACATCCATACTAAGGGAAGCAGGAAGACCTTGGATTAAATCGTACAATTGTCATACTAAAATTAATCCTGGAGGGAATAATTTTATAGCTCCCCTGAAAAGGGAATCAAAGGATGCTTACGATATATGGTGTCTCTTTGGTCGTCCCAGAATAGGGGCAGCTTATGTAAATATGAGTAGAAGTAGGGGTCACTATAAAACAGTCATGAGACGATGTAAACAGGAAAGAGACTCCATTCGAGCTTCAAAAGTCTGTGAGGCTAATTTAAGTAATAATAGTAACAAATTCTGGAAATTTATCAAGAAAGAAACGAGTGCTAAGAATGACATCCTGTCAACAATTGACGGAGTGTCTTCTGGAAGTATAAATAGCTAAGTTATGGAGAACGAAGTATTCAGACATCCTTAACAGCGTGGGAGAGTTAATTTTAATGTCGGTTGCAATGAAACAACATTAGAAGGGGCCAGTGAAAATACGGGGAATTCAGTGCCTGAAATTAAGAGTTTGATTAAAGAGCTAAAGACAGGCACCTCACCAGGGACAGATGACCTGTCGAATAAGCAATTAAAGTATGCTAATGATGTAGTCATTATTCATATCTCATTACTGTTCTCAGCCAGCCATTTTGTTCAGTTATAGTCCTGCAGAGTTTATGAGGGTTTATATCACACCCCTTGTCAAAAATAAATGTGGGAACATTCTATCTAGCGATAACTACAAGCCTATTGCTGTTGCTTCCTATTTCTCAAAATTACTCGAGAAACGTTTGCTACGCCGACTAAATGATTATCTATGGACACCTCCTAATCAGGTTGGTTTTAAAAGGACCCACTCAACTGACCTGTATATTTATGTTGTTAAAGAGATTGTATTTAGATATACTATCAGTAATTCAACTGTTTGTAGTTGTTTTTTTGATATAAGCAAAGAATAAGATAGAGTGACTCACAATATTCTACATAAAAAATTAGAAGACAAATGTTCCGCCATATGTTTCAAATTTATTGAAATTTTGGCACACACACACCAGACGTTTACTGTTAGATGGGGCAGTGTATTGTCTGAATGTTTTGCTTCCTCATGCAGAATTAGACAAGGCTTTCTACTCTCTCATCTGCTGTTTAATATATATATATTGATGGATTAATTGCTTCTCTTAACGAGGCAAGAGTGAGATGTTGTATAGATGACATTTGTGAATCATATTCAGAGAACCATGGTATTAATTTTAATGTTACTAGAACTAAAGTTATGTAGTTCCATCCTAAAAGCTCAAGCCAAATAGCTAATATTATTTTAAAATGAGAGACGAACCAATAGAGCAGGTACAAGAATTTAAG
>JAJOZX010002046.1:637500-655000 GCA_023014485.1 Bathynomus jamesi | reverse complement strand
GTAGGAATAAAATTATATCAAACATATAGTGTTATACGAAGGTCTGTTTTTATAAAGATATTTCTAAAATTAAGTTCGTGAAGTAATCCTTAAATTAATCCTTGGTCTCTTCCTTCTACAGGGTGTCCCGTAAGTCTGGACCCATAGGGAAAAATAATAAAATTACAAAATAGTCCAAAAATTTATTACATAATCTGTTCAAAGTGTCCGCCGTTGTGTCGCACACATAGTTGAAGACGTAATCTCCACTGCGACAGCACTTTCTGAATCACAGTCGCAGAAATTTCTTGACACGCCTCCACAATGCGTGCTTTAAGGTGGAAAATGTTCTGAAGTTTGACCTCGTACACTTTGGCTTTCAAGTGGCCCCACAAATAAAACTCCAGCGGAGTAAGATCATAATAAAAAAATAATAAAAATAATAAAAAAATATATCATAATTAAATTTTTGGACTATTTTGTAATTTTATTATTTTTCCCTATGGGTCCAGACTTACGGGACACCCTGTACAATACATTTTCTGTTAAAATAACCTAAACTCTAATTCGTAAACATTATGAAGCAATTTATGCTTGAAAAAAATAAATAGATGTAACTACAAGCCATTTTAACCCTTAAACTACTTGAGCATTGCGCTCATAAAGAACAAATGCGTGTTTCACATTTAAACCAACGTATTTCAACGTACAAACGCGAGTTACATCATTAAATTCTCATTTCTTCGACAGTTTTTACAGAAAAAAAATTACTGATTTACCTAAAAAAAAGGAAATAATATTCAGATATTGAGATTTTACATCATTCCTCTTATCTTCGTGTATTTCGCAACATTTTGCATTTGTAGTTAAGAATAATGTTCTTCTTAAATCTGAATCTAATGGTTTCCTGATCTAAACGCCCTTAATCGATTACTTAATGAACCAAACGTCTCTTCACATAAACAAATCTAACCCTTTGCCAAAGTTCGACCCTCTAATCGATAATTCGTGAAAATTTCCTTGCTAATATATATATATATATATATATATATATATATATATATGTGTGTGTGTGTGTGTGTGTGTGTGTACACACACACACACACACACACACATATATATATATAAACTCAGAATAGTTCCCTGAGGTTTTTTATGATACACACAGACCGTGCATGGAACAAGGAACTCTTCTGGGAAAACTAAATCCACTATAGTCCGAATAAGTAATGGTAAATGACAAGCACTATAGTTTTTTCGTTTTCATGATGTTAACCCGTTGCCCGCGTCGGGCACCTTCTCACCTTCTCTACATGAGTTGGTGGGTTCGAAACCTGGTGTGGGCGATTTTCTCAACATGAAAAATTGTGCGTATTCGCGATTGATATGCCTATATAGTCTGTGTGTATATATATATATATATATATATATATATATATATGGTGATTCAAATTTTTTTTAACACATGGGTTTTTCTTTTACAGGGATTTGAAGATTAAAAAGTACTGAATAAACATTTGAAATAGCAACACCGCTGAGTTTGAAGTTTGACCGCTTCATACATGTATAGATATCCGTGGACAGCAAGTAGAGACTGTATGAAGCACTGTTTGTATCACAAAAAATGTTTACAAATAAATTGGAAATAAAAATAAAACCCATATAAATGTTAAAAAAATTTTTTTATCACCCTGTGTGTGTGTAATATATATATATATATATTATATATATATATATATATATATATATATATATATAGTCATGCGGTTTGCTTCTACAAAGCTTCAATTTAATATTTAGGAGAAATCCAATGACAAGGAGGAATGTAAATGCCATGAAAAGTCTTCTTTAATGCGCAACGTTTCGAGCAATACGCTCATCATCAGGCTAGATAATAACAATATGAAATTAGAATCAATAAATAAATGTGAACAAGACAAAATAATTTCTATAAAACCTATTCATTAAAAGCAAATTTTAAAAAGACTAAAAGAAGAGGGTTAAATTCAAAGTTATAAAAATTTACATATAAAATTACAAGAAATTTAAAAGCTATTTTTAAATTACATATAGTAAATTTGAAATTAGTACACTGGAATAATTAACACTAATACAATGGAATAATTAACACTACGAACCTTTCAATGCTGGTTCCGAGGCACGAGTAATTTAAAACAAAACAAAACAGGAAACAAGCTATGGGTTGGGCGGTTGGAGAGTTGAGGGGGGAGGGGGGAGGGAGTTGGGGAGGGGGGATTATAAAAAATTTAGAGGGACAGCTGAGGAATCCACGTTTAGAGAAGGGGTCAATGTTTTAATATAAAGAGATTCCAAAATTCTAAGTGAGTTAGGACAAGAATTACAACCGAGAATTTTAAAATTATCTAAAGTGACATCAGTTTTACATTTTATACTATGTTCCCGAATACTGGAGGCTTCTTTTTTATTTAAAATTTTACCTGTTCGGCAACTTATTCCCATATGCGAATAAAATCTAGCCCTGAGGGAGCGCACGGTGCTGCCAATATAAGTACCAAGGAGACACCTTGGGCAGGTAAATAAATATACAACACCGCTACGCAACGAATCAGGAGTTCGATCCTCCGCTGAGAAAAAGCTACCTAAAGACATTTTGTTAATAAATATAATGCGAAAATCAGTATGATAAAAAAATTTTCTTAACAACTTTGTAAATTTAAGTTTAAATTCTTTATTCATGGGACCCATTTCAGGTACCAGGAAATATTTTATATCTTTAGGCACTGAAATACAGGAAAGTTGAGGGCTATAAACATTATTTAGAAAGATCTTATTAGTTTATCTACATATTGAACAGGAAAACTATTATTGGTAAAATATGATCTTAAATTATTAAATTCATCGTTTAGTAAGGTAAAACTAGAGGTCAAATTATATCCTCTGAACAAGAGAGTTTTAATACACGACATCTTATAGTTAAAATCAGTAAAACTAAAGAAATTCATGCCCAAACCAATATAACTTATACAATGGAAACTGAGAAAATGGCTCCCTTCCCTTTTTAGATCTTTTAATTTCGAAAAAAGGTGATTCTGTTACTACATCAGTTTACAGGAAACCCACTTTTACTGGTTTGGGCATGAATTTCTTTAGTTTTACTGATTTTAACTATAAGATGTCGTGTATTAAAACTCTCTTGTTCAGAGGATATAATTTGACCTCTAGTTTTACCTTACTAAACGATGAATTTAATAATTTAAGATCATATTTTACCAATAATAGTTTTCCTGTTCAATATGTAGATAAACTAATAAGATCTTTCTTAAATAATGTTTATAGCCCTCAACTTTCCTGTATTTCAGTGCCTAAAGATATAAAATATTTCCTGATACCTGAAATGGGTCCCATGAATAAAGAATTTAAACTTAAATTTACAAAGTTGTTAAGAAAATTTTTTATCATACTGATTTTCGCATTATATTTATTAACAAAATGTCTTTAGGTAGCTTTTTCTCAGCGAAGGATCGAACTCATGATTCGTTGCGTAGCGGTGTTGTATATTTATTTACCTGCCCAAGGTGTCTCCTTGGTATTTATATTGGCAGCACCGTGCGCTCCCTCAGGGCTAGATTTTATTCGCATATGGGAATAAGTTGCCGAACAGGTAAAATTTTAAATAAAAAAGAAGCCTCCAGTATTCGGGAACATAGTATAAAATGTAAAACTGATGTCACTTTAGATAATTTTAAAATTCTCGTTGTAATTCTTGTCCTAACTCACTTAGAATTTTGGAATCTCTTTATATTAAAACATTGACCCCTTCTCTAAACGTGGATTCCTCAGCTGTCCCTCTAAATTTTTTATAATCCCCCCTCCCCAACTCCCCTCCCCCCTCCCCCCTCAACTCTCCAACCGCCCAACCCATAGCTTGTTTCCTGTTTTGTTTTGTTTTAAATTACTCGTGCCTCGGAACCAGCATTGAAAGGTTCGTAGTGTTAATTATTCCATTGTATTAGTGTTAATTATTCCAGTGTACTAATTTCAAATTTACTATATGTAATTTAAAAATAGCTTTTAAATTTCTTGTAATTTTATATGTAAATTTTTATAACTTTGAATTTAACCCTCTTCTTTTAGTCTTTTTAAAATTTGCTTTTAATGAATAGGTTTTATAGAAATTATTTTGTCTTGTTCACATTTATTTATTGATTCTAATTTCATATTGTTATTATCTAGCCTGATGATGAGCGTATTGCTCGAAACGTTGCGCATTAAAGAAGACTTTTCATGGCATTTACATTCCTCCTTGTCATTGGATTTCTCCTAAATATTATATATATATATATACACCTGAAAAATTAAATAAACCTACTTATTCAGTAATAAAAAAAACTATATTGGTTGAAAATTTATCAAAAAAATTCCTTTTAAATATTTTGTTAATTTGCCGTTTGCATTATGCAAAGCATTAACACAGCTCTGTTTGTGAACGATCAAGAATATACCCCACATGTTCAAATGAGTTTATAGGCTCAGGGGAAAAATTTACTGGACATCGCCACACCCACACATGATGACTCAAGTGATGACCCATCTAAAATTATTACAGTATTCAGATAGCAGATATCTGTGTTAGCTACTCCCAACGAACAACATGGCGAGGTGTTAGTAGAGGACTTTTTTCTTGCATCTGACATAATAATCCATAATAGCCGCCTTATACTGTAGTTCTGGTAAACACTTGAACTTTTGACGCCACCTGGGAAACCGTTTCACTCGGATTGTTTCCAACTTTCCTTGAAATGCATTAAATGTAGACATTGTAATTCTGAGCTGAGATGATACAGCGTCTCCTGGTTAGTATCCCACGTAATGCTGTAAGATCCTTCTGTCACATGACCTTTGCTGTTACGAAAGAGGTTTGAAAAACAATCCAAAGTATTTTTTTTATATTATTTCTAAGCATAACCATTTATTTAAGTTTATATATTAATACCTATGCATTGGATTTTACGCAGTTTAACAAAATATTATGTTACAAAGTTTTTTACCTATGCATTAAATCTATTAATACCGAGATATATTTAGTAAATGTCACATTTAGTCGTTGGGTAATGCGTGCGTGATCAATTTTTTACGTGCAGTCGCTGGGGACTGACTAAACACGGCCCTATCGCCCCATGATATGAGAGAAAGGGTCGGAGTAAAAGGGATGGAGCGTAAGTCTAATAATAATAAAGCCATTTGTAAATAATTTGGCTTTCTAAAAATAGATTTCCATGGTCTCGTCCATTACAATTAGGAACCACGCAGGTGTGGTTAGCGTGCTTATATAATAATGCCCGACGTGTCGCGTGTCCCCGCGCACATTTCCCAATTACATTATCAAATATTTAGATGCAAAAAAATTGATTTCTTTCTTTGAGGATTTTAGCTTGGTTTTTATTCTACGTATTTTGTACATTCGGCTTTTAATTAAAGAACATCCTTATCCGAAAGTTCAATTATAATACTGTTTACAGAATCTAGAGATTACAAGTGCCGCTCAGTGTTAAAAAAAGAAGAAGAAGAAGACAGTCCGCATGCGTACCCCAAACCGAGATCAATATTTCATTAAAAGAAAATGACCGTAATTATGATCAAAGGAACAGAGGGGAAGGGTTAAGCCATTAATTTTTATTTCAGTTACCTTTTACTTTGTGCGAATCATCAAGACTCAAAATATAAAAAAATATTTTGGGAAACCTGCATAAGATAGATCGTATCCAGGTTGCAACGCAGATTCCCTTTAGATAAACAAATTTTAGGGACGCAGGATCCTTTAGAAGTTGGATGGGTGGTCGTTCTTTGCGTTCAGATGATGTAGCCACCTTTAGATGGTTCAGATCCCGCGTCGAGCTGGAGATCTCCTCGTCACAAAACTTTTTCCGTTATGAAGGAGGTTAAAGAACCGCCCAAAATGATTATTATTATTATTCTTAACGAAGCAAAAATACTGAAAAGTTTCTTGCACAGGGTGGCCCATAAGTCCCAATCGCAACTTTTTTTGGGGGGGAGGCTTTAATTATAACATTGGAACTTATGGGCTACCCTGTATATTTAAATGCCAAACTATTTCCCATTCTTTCAATTGAGGCGATTGTAATATAAGGACCAGGATGGCAATGCTTCGACAAATGCATGAGGTACAGTTTCGGAAAAAAGTTCGACTAAAAAAAATTCTACAAAGCATCAAAAATTACTAATTGGTAATATTCTGTTTTTCTTTGTGTATTTTATTGTTTTGGGTGACACTAATAAATATTTCAAAAACAAAACCAAGTTATTAATAATTAGTAATTTTTTATACATTTTAGAAATATTAGGTTTGTAGGCGAACTTCTTTTACAGTATAGCCTAAATACAATAATAGATATACGATGGGCAGAGCTCTCCCATAGCTCGGTGAGAGATGTTACTTATGCTGCAAAGGCATGATCGATTCGATCTCCACCTTCGCACGTGGTTGAATATTGGGCCGCCACGTATTCCATGAATTTTTTTTATGCAGGAAGGAGGGGCCAAGGGCGAATGCCCGCGAAAACGCCCAACCCCATAGAAGAAGACGAAGAAGAAGAAGAAGAGAGCCAAAATCAAGATTCAAAGTTATCGAGATGCCTGGACACACTGCGTTTGGAAAATTGGAGGTCACAGACAGGGAGAAAGCTGGACTGAAGAAGATCTACAGATCTACGGAAGCTAAGGCTAACAAAGACCCTAAGATCCACTCTAAGGTTAGCCCAGAGTTCACCGGTTGAGTAGATGAAAGCTTGAGAATACCAATTAACTCTTGCGTTAGAGAGTGGGACAGAAAAGGAATGAGAATGTGTCGAAAGTCTGGTAATGCAACCTCTCCTTAAAGGAGGAGGCAGGCAATTTGAGTTCAGAAGAGCAGTGTCCGTTATAATAGCGATAGTAAAAAGAGAGTGAGGCAACATTGCGGCGAAGAGAAAGAGATTGAAGACAGTTAGTAAGAAGCGGGTAATTTACAAGACGAAAAACCTTTGATTACACCCGGTCAAGTAGAGTTGTGTGGGTTGAGCCACCCCACACATGAGAAGCGTAATCCATACAAGGTCTCCTGTTGGAGACAGGAACTGAGTTGGGGTGAAGAAACTGAAGAGCCGGTACAGCACACCTAACCTGCTAAAAGTTGTTTTAGAGAGAGAGTATATGTGATCTTTCCACGAAAGCTCACGAGAAAAGGAAACACCAAGAGTGTTAAGAGAAGAGGAAGAATTGAGTTGTGAGTTGTTGAAGTTAAAGGAGTAGTCATGTGGAAGATTGTGACGAGTAGACAGGTGAAGAAACTGAGTTTTTGAGGCATAGAAGGATAGAAACCGAAAGAGGGCAGTTTCGAAATTAAAGATTTGTGCCACACTCACTCAAAAGGTTTCAATATGTCTAGCACAATAACAAAGGTTTCACCGAAATCCCGAAAGGAGGATGACCAAGAGTCAGAGAGATAGGCAAGAAGAGCGTCAGTAGAGCGTCCCTTGCGGAACCCGTACTGACGACCTGAAAGAAGATTTTGAGTAGAGAGTTGTTTAAGAATCTTCCTATTAAGGAGTAGTTCAAAAAGTTTAGAAAGGCAAGAAATGAAAGCAATTGGACGGTTGTTGGAAGGTCAAGAGCGGTTACCCTTCTTTAGGACAGGTTGAATGAAAGCGAACTTCCAGCAGGAGGAAAAGTACAAGATAAAAGACAAAGACGAAAGAGTTTTCCTAGGTTTGAGTCAGCACAGAAGCCCAGTTCTTGAGAAGAACAGAAGGGACACCTTCAGGACCGTACAACTTCGTAAAGTTGAGCACAGACAGGTCAGAATAAGCAGATTTGGGAAAGGTTCTAATTTCAGGCATAACACAGCTCAACAAAAAAAGTTTTTTGTTTCGTTGCCAAGGAAATTCGTACGAATTTAGGGTATTTTGGGGTTGCTGAATTCCAAAATGAAAGTAGTTTTTCCGATTTGGCTCTAGTTCTTGAGATAATGAATACCCTCAATTAATAGGAAACGTAACCATAACGCGTGCATATGGGAAACTACCGGAACATTCTAGATGGTGAGACACGCGAATATTCTTAGTGTTTACTCTGCGATCATTCTAGAATATTCCCCCTCCTATAAGTCATCGGCCACCCAACCAGTAGTTTGGTTGACCTTTGGTTGACAGGGAAAAAATCATCCTCCCACCACTTCATATCAAGCTGGGACTAATGAAACAATTTGTTAAGGCCTTGGACAAAGATGGCGATTGCTTCAAATACATTTTGTAGATCGTTCCCTGGACTAAGTATGGAAAAACTAAAAGCTGGAATCTTTGATGGCCCTCAAATCCGTACACTTATCAAGGATTCTAATTTCACAAAATTTATGAATGGTGTTGAAGCTTCTGCCTGGTGCAGTTATGTCTCAGTTGTCAAGAACTTCTTGGGTAACCACAAAGCAGACAATTATGAAGAACTGGTGCAAAACATGCTCACAAACTTTGAAAAGTTGGGTACTAATATGAGCATAAAGGTACACTTTCTCCATAGCCACTTACACAGATTTCCGGATAATCTTGGTGATTTTAGCGAGGAACAAGGGGAGAGGTTTCATCAGATATCAAGGTGATGGGGAAAGGTATCAAGGCAGATGGGACAGACACATGATGGCAGACTATTGCTGGAACCTCCAACGTGATTGTCCTGATAACCCACATAAAAGAGAATCGTACAAACAGAGATTTACTATACATTAATTGTAATTATGCGAATCAGCTTACTGTGTTTATCTGTTATTATACCGAATAAAATGCCATTATGTATTTCATGTGTTTACTTTTGTATGATTTGAGACAATTTCAATGCGATTTGTAAGTAGGCTCCGCCTGAACATTAAATGTTTTGCATTTTTACGTGTTTCAATGGGGTACCAATTATCTCATAAATTAGAGCCAATCTAGCAAAACCGATGTCATATTCGGAATCAGCATCACAAACTTACCCCAAAATCACTAATATGATTGGCAATAAAATGAGTGTTGACCAGTGTAATTAAGTCAGAGGGAGGAGGAGATGGAGGTACAACACCGGAATCGTCCAGGGTTGAGTTGGAGGCGAAATTTTAGAGCAAAGAGTTCAGCTTTATCAGGAGAAAAGAAAGCAACTGAGCCGTCGAAATGGAAAACAGGAGGGAAAGAAGAAGTAGTAAAGTTGTTGGAGAGGTTCTTAGCTAGGTGTCAGAAAGAGCGAAAAGAATTAGAATTTGATAGTTTTCACATTTTTTCGGATTAAAGAAAATTTGGCGAGTCGAAAAACAGATTTTACACGAATCCTGGCAGAAATACAAGCTGAGTACGAGTCATGAGATAGATGGCGACGGTACCTTCTGTAAGCCTCTTCTCTCGGATAGCATCACACGAAGCAATTTTTTTTTTTTGCATTAGCAGTAGGTAAAGAATATGGAATTTATGCCTCCATGCCCGAGAGAATTACCTCCGTTATGTACTCAGCACACTCAGAGGCCACGGAAGCAGTAATCATACCATGGGAAATCAGAGTAGTGCCTAAGGGCTTCCCAATCAGTGACGCGAAAGTGTCAAAGGCACCTACTCTTTGGAGGACCCAAAGGCCTAAATGGAACGATAGTACAGGAAACATAAAATATTGTGGTCGGAGGAGCCCAATGGAGGAAAAAGCTTGACAAAGTAAAAAGAAGGACGAGTAGTGAGAAATAAATCGAGAATGTTGGGCCTATCTCGAAGGCGATCGTGGATACGAGTAGGGTGCTGCACAATCTGCTCTCGGTCATTCAGGATAGAGGAGTTGTAAGCTAGTTCACCAGGGATGTTCATGAAATGGGAGAAAAGCCAAAGGTGGTGGTAAACATTGAAATCTTTTAAAATGGAGATTTCAGCAGAAGGAGAGTGGGATAGAATATATTTCACTTTAGAAGTGAGGTTGTCAAAGAGCTTTGGATAGTCAGTAGAATTAGGAGAGACGTAGAGAGCGTAGATGTATTTAGATTGAGAATGGCATGTAAACCGCAGCCAGAGGTGTGTAGAATTCGGAAGATTCGAGTTCAAGAATACGAGAGGAAGTTATGTCGTTGCGTTGCGTACATATACGCAACATCTCCCTTTGGAATAAAATTGAGTATAAAGAAAATAGGAGGAGTACAGGAAAGAGGTGCTCTCAGCCGTCCCAGATACGCGAGTTTCAGTGAGAAAGAGGTCAGTTTGGAGGAGGAAAGGTGGAGTTCAACAGTCTGGAAATTTGAGGAAAGGCCACAAATATTGCAGATGTTTGCTCTGGCTAAGGTGACACTGGGAGTTGACGTCTATAGCCACTCCTCCCCTCACCCCTACCTCTGTGTATGAAAATAAGTGTTCCGTGTGTTACCAAGTTACCTGGTCACGCACGAACACGAAACAAAAATAACTACTTGGTGTATTGTTTCGGCGTGTTTCCGTTGAAAATAACTCTTAATTAACTTCATATCCGTAAGTTATGCTTACCACATTTCAGATACAGTACATTATGTAATTAGATATATAACGGACGCGTAACTAGCCATAATCAGACACGGAACCGAAATATAATGGCCGCACACTTTACGATGCATTTATAATTCAAAACGTTAAAGAATGGAAACAACATCTATACATATATTATATAAATTATCTAACAAACCAAGGTTTGTACATACGAGTAATAGTTATTATTATTATTATTATTATTATTATTATTATTATATTATTATTATTATTATTATTATTATTATTATATTGAATTTCAATAAGCTTTTCAGGTGAACCCTGGTTTGATCCCATAAAGGGATTAGTTGCCCCAAGTCTTTTTCCTTTTTTGCTTATCCCTTTGAATTTGCTCCTTTGTTGCAGTTTCTTTTTCTTCTTATTTCTTTTAATCCTATTCTGTTTCCTCATTACTCTCTCTCTCTCTCTCTCCTCTCTCTCTCTCTCTCTCTCTCTCTCTCTCTCGTACGCGGAGACGGGTATCCCTTTGAATTTGCTCCTTTGTTGCAGTTTCTTTTTCTTCTTATTTCTTTTAATCCTATTCTGTTTCCTCATACTCTCTCTCTCTCTCCTTCTCTCTCTTCTCTCTCTCTCTCTTCCTCTCTCTCTCTCTCTCTCTCTCTCTCTCGTACGCGGAGACGGGGTTTAACAAGTAATAATTGAAATAATTAAATTAGTCACGTGAGAAATGTACTTTAATAAGAAATAACATATATATATATATATATATATATATATATATATATATATATATATATATATATATCATGCATGAACACGTACGATTTCACATAATGCAAAAATGTTCCCACCAGGATTCGAATCCAGTACCTCTTGAGTAAAAGATAAAGGCGGCGGTACCACCACGCTACGACGAGGTAAAAGTTATTACAACCTCATTTCCAAAACGAAACTCACCAGTTTGCATTACAGTAGAGCGTCGATTGTCCGGACGTCAAATATCCGGAATGTCAATTAACGAAACAGCTTAAGCCAAAACTATTGTACTCCTGCTGAGAAACCTTCGTTTTATAATGTATCTTAAAGTTCAATTATCCGGAAATTGATTATCCGGAAAAAGGGTGGCATTCATCATTCCGGATAATCAACGCTTCACTGTATTTGAAAAAAATATTCAGCTAAAGAACGGAACAAATCCTTCAGGATCATTAAAATCTTATTATAAACTAATAACAAACAACTGATCGAGAGGATAATGATAATGATAAACTTTGTTAGCAGGATATAAACTCCATGGGTGGATACAAGAAGTGTAGAGACTGGAGAGCACTGTTCCCTCTAAGGTGTGCGCGTGTGCGCGCGCACACTTGTTGTGAAACCCGCGCACACAGCAAAATAAAATGCGCACAGGCTCAAGCGTGTCATGAGTCACGACAGTAAATGAAGTAATTTTAAAAATTTCAGTTTAATGAATTCTATAAAGAACAAATTAAGAAACCGCTTGAAAGAAAATCATTTGAACATGCTCATGCGAATTAAAAGTTACCTGAATGATGACGGATGTATTAATCTTCATAGAGTTTATTTGGAATGAACAAATGCTAAAGATCGTAGGGAGAAATCATAATCATACTTTAACGAAAGACACTTTCATTTAATGCTATTTTGATTATATTTTATTTTACTGAATTTTATTATTTTTTATTTTATTCCTATTTTGTGAATGGATAAAATGATGTATTAATCTTGATAGTCTATTTTAAATTGCTAAATGTTAAAAATTGTTTTGAGAAATGATAACTAAAATAGTCATTTTCAATTAATGTTTTTATTTTATTTCTTTATTTTGTTGAATTTTATTTTACTATTTTTTATTTTATTCCTATTTTTAGAATGGATAAAATGTTTTCTTTTTTAAGAATATAATATTGTAAACAGTTTTTTAATATCCATTTAATAGTACCGTAATGATCAAGCTATCACCTTATGGAAAAATATTTATTATGTATTTAATATTTATATATATTTCATTTTGAAGATAATAGCGCTCAGAAAAGTTTGCACAATTTTTCACCATGAATCTAAATGTAGGCACAACGAAAATTTCTTGCGCACACGGACTAAAAAAATTAGAGGGAACATTGCTGGAGAGGTCATGATACGTGCCCCTGTTGTTAAAGTGATATTCGCATTAGCACTGATTGTTACGTATAACTGTCACAAGAACGCTTCTCTTTATTTAACCCGTTAACGACCGAAGTTTTTGTAGGGTTAAGTTATGAGTGCGTGTATTTGAAACGTTACCAATTTGTACCATTCGTCTGTAAAGGGTTAAATACTTTCTTCATCATATATAATATAATATAAGAACTTATAAACGATAAAAATGAAGGTCAAATAAATTTATTTTTAATCTGGAATAATCGGGAATTCAGTGGAATTTGAATGTTTTCATAAAGTATTTTGTGATAATTTTTCTTAATGTTAATTTTTACCAAATTTTATTCCATTATATTTTAAATTATATTAATTCGGTTATATTATTGTTCTCCTCAACTTTTTAATTAACGTATAAATTGATATAAATCCATAAAGCAAAATCAACGAAATATATATATATGTTACAGTCAATGTCTAAAATCAGGCAATTTGTAAATTGACTGAAATTTTAAGCAATGTGTCAAATTGATGATACACACAAAACCTAACCTAACCTAACCTAATCTAATGAATTTTCAGGCAGCATATTGGGAATTACCAGTGGGCATGCATATGCAGCATTACCAGAAAGGTTAGGTTAGGTTAGGTTTTGTGTGTATCATCAGTTTGACATTTTGCCTAAAATTTCAGTCAATTTACAAATTGCCTGATTTTAGACATTGACTGTAACATATACAGGGTGTTTGAAAACTTTCTGTACAAATTGTAATGGGGGATAGGCAACACCAAGACAAACCCTTTTCGTCTATAAGTGTATGTCCGCTGACGTCACCATTCGGCGCGAGAGGGCGCCGCTGCAATTGGCTAAAAGGTGAAATGGCTAGACTCGCGCTTGCCGCGGGCATTCTTAAATCGGACGTAGTACGCGTAACATGGAGCGCTTCACGACTGCTGAGATGGCTGACATGCATATGGTGTATGGGGCTGCCAATGGAAACGGAAGAGCTGCTGTGAGGTTGTACCGACAGCGCTTCCCAAACAGACGTGTGCCAAACCACCAAACGTTTGCGCATTTGCATCGGCGACTGCGAGAAACTGGAACATTCCATGCAAACATGCATGACACTGGTCGGGAGAGAAACGTGCGCACTTCTGACATGGAAGAAGAAATCCTACGGCGATTTGAGGACAATCCAAGCGCAAGCACGCGAGGTGTTGCACGTATCCTCGGTGTGAACCACGACCTGGTCTGGAAAGTGTTGCACGAGCAGCAACTTGCCATGGACGATACCCGCCCAAACATTGACGGCGAACCGTTCTTGATGAGCATGCACCCGTGTAGCATGTGGATTTGCGTGCGCCCACACGTGAGAATTCTGCATGTTAAACACACCCTCACGTGTGAAACAGGCCTCAGCTGAGAACAGCACATAAGCCGGAAAATTAGGCTGCACCGCTGTCTGCTGCAGAAACCAGCGTGCGAATTCCACACGAAGAGGGTAATCCCGAGGTTGTAATGCCTGGACTCTCTGACGATGAAACGGATGTAACTGCTGCTCGTGCAACACTCTCCAGACCAGGTCGTGGTTCACACCGAGGATACGTGCAACACCTCGCGTGCTTGCGCTTGGATTGTCCTCAAATCGCCGTAGGATTTCTTCTTCCATGTCAGGAGTGCGCACGTTTCTCTCCCGACCAGTGTCATGCATGTTTGCATGGAGTGTTCCAGTTTCTCGCAGTCGCCGATGCAAATGCGCAAACGTTTGGTGGTTTGGCACACGTCTGTTTGGGAAGCGCTGTCGGTACAACCTCATAGCAGCTCTTCCGTTTCCATTGGCAGCCCCATACACCATATGCATGTCAGCCATCTCAGCAGTCGTGAAGCGCTCCATGTTACGCGTACTACGTCCGATTTAAGAATGCCCGCGGCAAGCGCGAGTCTAGCCCACTTCACCTTTTAGCCAATTGCAGCGGCGCCCTCTCGCGCCGAATGGTGACGTCAGCGGACATACACTTATAGACGAAAAGGGTTTGTCTTGGTGTTGCCTATCCCCCATTACAATTTGTACAGAAAGTTTTCAAACACCCTGTATACTCCCTAAAGAAAATTGAAATATTTCGCTAAGTATGAATTTGTTCTAACTTTCTAGTGATTTAATATTGTTAATTTCATGATGTTTTACTAATTATTTTGGTGGACATTGGAGTTGACGTTTCGTTAAGCTTCTGATTTTACAGCCGGTTAAATGTTTCAACTGTTTACATTTGTTTCAACTTTGTGGAGCTCGAGAAAGATGAGTGTGTAATCTTTCCACTTATAACAATTAGTTTTTCTCTATGCTCTGTACTCAACTGCCAAATCTTTGCTGAAACAATTCTAAATAGCTAAAACATTTAGCTAGCTGTAAAACCAGATGCTCAACGAAACGTCTACTTTAGTGGGTCGCAAAATAATCAGGGAAAAATTAGAAATTGATCATTTGAAGTCAGTAGAAAGTTGGGATCCTTAACGAAACGTCTACTTCAGTGAGTCGCAAAATAATTAGGGGAAAAATCTAGAAATTAATCATTTGAAATCAGCAGAAAGTTGGGTGGGATCCTTAACGAAATGTCTACTTCAGTGGGTCGCAAAATAATCAGGGAAAAATCTAGAAATTAATCATTTGAAATCAGTAGAAAGTTGGGATCCTTAACGAAACGTCTACTTCAGTGAGTCGCAAGATAATTAGGGGAAAAATCTAGAAAGTAATCATTTGAAATCGGTAGAAAGTTGGGATAAATTCATGTTTACCGAAATATGTCGATTTCCTGTAGAAATACATTACAAATAATCCAATTTGCTAATAAACAAAGCAGGGAGGTTGGAGGAATCATGTAAGGCCCATGACTGCATAAAAAAGAAAAAAACACGCATCAAAGATGGAGACCATCGTTTCACACATTTTTACAAAAGAAAAAAGTTAATTTTGTTAGCAAATTAGATCAATCATTTGAACTTCATAATTTAACATTTAAAAAAAAAAAAAAATCTCTTTCAATTCGTTTTCAGAAAAATGAGGCTAAAATTCATAAGAGAATAAATATTTGCAATAATTAAAGATTTTAATACGAGGGGTTTCTCTGTAACCCGTATTCACAAACTGAAATGAAGGAAATATTTAAACCTTTATTGGGGGAATTGGCTAAAACCCATCTGTATACTAGCGCGGGGCAACGATAATACGCTAATAAAAGTTTTTGCCATTAAAGAAGAATCCATTGTCCGTAGTATGATTATTTAATAAAATTATATCGTTATCACTCGCGTTCAATTATCACATTCGTAAAGACTATTATTTTTCGTAGCATTTAGAAGGAACCCCCAAAGAAGCCGTTACGAATTTAATATCTTAAACCAAAGGAAGATGCTATTTCCCAGTCTTTTAAAGGGCTTCCGATTGAGACTATTATCGTTAACGTCAGAAACGTTTTTATGACGACCCCAAAATTGTCGTCATCTGGAAGTATTAAACATTTTGCCAGAGTTTTGGTTTCATCAACTGGTGCTTTTGTTGTATTCACATCGAATAAAAAGTTTGGATGTAAAATTTGGTGTTTTTGTTGTATTTACATCGAATAAAAAGTTTGGGTGTAAAATTTGGTGATTTTGTTGTATTCACATCGAATAAAAAGTCTGGATGTAAAATTTGGTGTTTTTGTTGTATTCACATCGAATAAAAAGTTTGGATGTAAAATTTGGTGATTTTGTTGTATTCACATCGAATAAAAAGTTTGGATGTAAAATTATTTAACAAATTATCTTTTCCATTTACAAAACTGCCTCTCCTAAAACTAAGTTAACGAAAGTAACACACACACACACACACACACACACAAAACTCAAACATATACTTATCTATACTGCAACTATGTAAAAAGGCTTTTTTAAAACTTACCTAAGGCAATACGTTGTAGGCTTGTAACATAAAACAAAGATGTATAAAGCACGTTTACATTCACAAAAATTGTCATCTTGAGAAAAAAAATGTTTTTAACACAGAGCAAACAATATTTCAGAATTCATAGAACACACTATAAAAAGGAATATTGATTTACTTGTCCGTTAAAGCAGTTCGTTTTAGCATGTTTTCTGACAGGTAATTAAATTATTTCAGATATTCATACCTCGTTTATTTTGTACGTATCTATTAATGTTTTTTTCTTTTTTCTTTAACTTGTTTACCTGGTCCAGATTGACGACGAAATTTGTTGCACAAAAAATTTCTTAACTGAAACTTGATCTGCAATCTTTGTTATGAATTTTCATTAGCGCCATTTTGTTTCATTTACTAGTATGATGCATCGTATTCGTTCTATTACAGACGAAACAAATGACTGACTGTTTTGGCGTTATTGATTTGCGCGAAAGACAAACTGAAAGAACCAGTCATAAATATTTAAAGTTCAGAAAGCTGTGTCCTTCCCCTACAGTCGCCGAATCAAGACTGGAGCGTGGTTACTCATTCAGCTCTTTTTTAAGGTTATTGTATCCCACAGAGGCAAAATTCGTAGAAATGCCTCGGAATTCTCTAAGAATGAACGTCTCAAACTTTATTTTTTAAATAGGGTGTGTCGGCGTTCATTGGTGAAATTTACAAGGAATAGAACGTTAAATATAAAAAGAGAATATTATATCTTTGACCTTTATATTAAATTTATGGCCTCAGGCATTTAATCTGGAATAAATGTATCAGAAATAATATGTGTAGAATTTAGTTCGTTCAATTTTGAGATTACTTTTAAAAATTTCAGATTCACCTTAAATTTTACTCATCCAAGCTCTAGGAAATGGAATGCCACCCACACATCCACACACACACACACAC
>JAJOZX010002046.1:475000-632500 GCA_023014485.1 Bathynomus jamesi | reverse complement strand
GCCCAAGGTGAGAGGAATAGGAATGATATCCAGATAAAGGGCTACTGATGTTCAAAATAAAATACGCCGTAGGCCCACAATTCAGCCGAAGCACCGCAGATCTAGCAAAATCGGCGCGTAGCGCCGACCTTTTGCTAGTTAGGATACCTAATAGAAATTTTGTAATATTTTAAAGTGGGGAAAATAAACAATTTTCTAAAAATGATCTTCAACTATAAAAGCGCATCTAATTAGGTAACTTAATTAACGTATTTCTATGACAACTAAAAAAATAGAATGATAAATCAATATCCTATCAAATTGTTTGTGTATATGTAAAATTATTTGTACAAAAGCCACAGTAATAAAACGCACAAAAGTCACGGTAAATAATTTCGAGTGTGGCTCGTTTAACTTTAAACTCGTGTTTATTTAAATTGCCCGTTTCAATTATGTAATTTTTTGTATTGAATCGATAAAGAAATCTTTTGTGAATCGAAAAATGTTAAAATTACAACAAATATCAAAATATTTTGTATAAAAATCATTGAATTTTAAAAATGCATGTTTGTTTTTAGTTTTTTGCAAAAAGTTCTTTATGAATTTTAAAAATATATACTTTTTTAAATTGAATCGATAAATAAATCTTTTGTGAATCGAATGATATTAAATGTTTAGTAAATATTGACTTATTTTGTGCCAAAATTATGATTAAAAATGAAAAATTTAAAAAATGCGTGTACAGGCATGGGAAGAATTGTACCCCTAAAATGGGGGAAGGAATTATATTAGGGAATTTTTTTTTAGCATGGGCACTGCACAATAAAAAGACGCATCGAATGGTGAAAACCGCATTGTTCTACACCAATTGTAGCGACCTGTAGGTGTGCGCAAAAACTGTTACATATATATATATATACAGGGTGGGCCGTAAGTTTCCATACATAGGAAAAATAAACATTTTTTTATGGACAACCATTTTTATTTATATAATATGCTCTACATGGTTGCCATTGTTTTGAAAACACATTTCAATACGTGTTCCCCACTGTTGATGAACACGCATTAGCACAGTTGACGTTATGCTTGTAATGGCGTTGGTGATACGTTCCTTTAGATGATTTATGTCTCGTATCTTTTCCTGACACAAGCCATGGCCTTCAAGTGCCCCCAAAGATAGAAATCAAGGGGGGTGAGATCTGGGGATCTGGGAGGCCACTCCACAGGACCACGCCGACCAATCCAAGCATCCGAAACTGCTGCTGATCCAAATACCGACGCACGTGAAGACCATAATGGTGGAGCTCTCCATCTTGCTGGAAGTAAACTGGGAAGTTACCTTCCTCGTTTAGCAGGGATGGGAAAATCTCTTCTTGCAACATGTTAAGATACCTTTCGGCATTAAGATTTCCACTGACAAAAATTGGTCCAATAATTCTGTCACCCCATATCCCGGCCCACACCATCACTTTAACCGGCACCTTGCATCTTCGTCGACTCAGCCAGTTAGGGTTAGCATTACTCCAATAACGTATGTTTTGCCGATTAACCTCTCCATTGACGTAAAAATTTGCTTCATCAGTAAACAAGATCTTACGTCAAACGCATATTCTTAGGGTATCTGAAACATAAAAACAAACGTTTAATTTTTCCTATGTATGGAAACTTACGGGCCCCCCTGTGTGTATATATATATATATATATATATATATATAAGCTTCATTTCTGAAATAGTATATTAGACTAGCAAAAGGTCGGCGCTACGCGCCGATTTTGCTACATCTGCGGTGCTTCGGCTGAATTGTAGGCCTACGGCGTATTTTATTTTGAACATCAGTAGCCCTTTATCTGGATATCATTCCTATTCCTCTCACCTTGGGCCTCAGTAATTGGGGTGCCTGCGACCTTCCAGTTACTGGCAAACCAATTATTCATTCAATAAAACTACAGAAAAGAACGCAGCCATGAAAATCTAAAGCTTCACAAATCTTAATACAATGAGCTCGGATTTGAAGCCTAAGATTTTCATGACTGCGTTCATTTCTATAGTTTTATTGACCAAATAACAAAGTGAATTGGGGGCACTGCGGTCCGCCAAATCATAGTTTTCATTGTTTCGAGTGCATCAATAATATTGTTATAGTGTTCAATTAGTTGTGGTAACTTGTAGGGACTTCAAAAAGGTTCATAAAAAATGCCTTGAAAGTTCAAAAAAGTTCATTAAATTTGCCAAAAAGTTCAAAAAAGTTCATAATAAATTCATTACATATCAATTAGATCTATCAATTATAGGTATCAAGAATTACACATCAAAAGCATACTTCTTCATTGCACTTGCTAAAAGACAATTAGATTTTAAAAAATAGAAAATTATAAAACTATGAAATTCCAAAGAAAAACTTTTACTTTATTCGTTAAAGAAACACAGAAGTTATTGAACATGTTAAGCAATATCTTTATTCCATTGAAGATCATATTCTCTTCTATATGCTCGAAAGTTAAGTTCAGTCCCTTTGGCACAACTACATCTTTGTAAAAGGAAAAGAATTGCTCAACTTCGACTGAAACTATTGGAGCAAATTTTAAGGCACACACAATCTCTGGAGAGCACTGAAAATCGTAATCTCCTCTTCCTTGCAGAATCTGAGCACATCTGGAGAGAACCTCGAAATCAGGATTATTTTTCAGAACATCTTCTAATTTGTCTTTATATGAACCTATTATTGTTGTCTTTACATTTTCTACAACATTGATTGCATCCACTAGACTTAAACGACCTTCCAATTTTTTTATTGCATCTGTCAAGCATTTAAAGTTTGATGCTATGAAAGCAATATCTTGTGGTAGCTTTGAATCGTCCAGTAATTCTTGAGTATCCACGATCGCTTGTGATTCAGGATCTAATCTTAACACAAACTCTTTATTTCACTGAAGTTTAAGTTAATAAATTTATTTAAGTCAAAAATATTAATAAATTATTAATATTTTGGACTTTTAAAGTAATTTTATGCACTTTTTGTAATATTATTAATAATAATATTACAAAAGGTGCATAAAACTACTTAAAGTTCATAACATTATTAAAAGTTCAAAAAGTTCGTAAAAGTACTAAACGTTCAAAAAAGTTCATAAAAACTTTTACGAACTTTTTTGAAGTCTCTAGACTGATCAGCATGATCTTCCTGACCGGAATCGATGTTGGTTATCATTTTTTTTCTGAGTTTCCCCATTAGCCCCACCCCCTCCCCCATTACCCCCACCCCTCTCCCCCATTTACCCCCACCCTTCCCCCATTACCCCCAAAGGGAAGGGGGCTGGCACCTTGCAAAGGATTTACTTTAATTTTTTTTTGGTTACATATATATATCGCATCTATTTTTCTGAGTTTCCCCATTAACCCCACCCCCTCCCCCATTACCCCACCCCTCCCCCATTTTGTGCCAAAATTATGATTCAAAATGAAGAAATGGGAAGAACTAAGAACTATACCCCTAAAAGGGGGGGGCAGGATTTATGTTAGGGAATTTTTTTTTAGCATGGGCACTGCACAATAAAAAGACGCATCGAATGGTGAAAACCGCATTGTTCTACAGTCTACACCAATTGTAGCGACCTGTAGGTGTGCGCAAAAAAACTGTTACATATATATATATATATATATATATATATATATATATAAGGCTTCATTTCTGAAATAGTATATTAGATTTAAATCCAGTTGATTGTTTCATATGGGGACGTTTAGTTGACAAAGTTTACAGACAAAATATTCAAGATGTCAGGGAGTGCATTCTAACAGCACTAAGAACTAAGAGACTGCATTTTAACAGCATAGAATGAGCTCGATCAAGACACCATTTCTACAGCTGTTGGCCATTGGTAATAGTAGAGAACACATTGAACACTCGCGTTTAATGTTTTATTCACTTTGTTTTTTGTTCATTGCAAACTTCTTTAATGTTCAACTAAGTCTCTAATTACCCTCTTTGTTAACTTTATTTTTTAACAATTATTGTTTAAGTTGAATTTGTAAAGAGACTACTCATTCGATTTAAATAGACTACCTCTCATTGTAAGGACAATGATAATACGATTTCTGTTTCATTTAGTTATCCTTTGAATTGTGGTTTTGTTGGCTAGGTGAAAAAGGTGGTCACTTTTTTGAGGACACAGTATCTATATTAGGGATGTACCGAATGTTGGGTATTCAGCAAAATGGTTTTTGTTTTTAACAGACCAAAGACAATATTTGGTAATTAGGGTAAATAATGTGATTAAGGATATGGAACTTAAAATGTATTTTTTTATTTCAAAGAATAATTACAAAGAAATCCAACTTGGTATAATGATACTGTTTAAAGTTACAAAAAAATTAACAAAAAAATTAACAAAAAATTAATAAAACAATCAACAGTCAGTAATAATAATTACGACAAAAACAAAACCCAGTAATTGAAATTTAAGGCAAGTAGATTATCGTGGAGAAAAATTAGTCGTTCAGCAGCATCAGGAGCTAAACGATTACCTGCGTCAGTAATTATTTTTTCATAGAATTGAACAACCGTTCACTTCGTACGCTTGTGGGTGGCGTGGTGAGATATTTGCCAGCAAGTACTAATAGTTTCGGGAATCTTTCGCCATTATGGCGCTACCAATCAAGAGGGTTCGTGTCACGACTGATTCGTGGCTCCTTTGAATAGATAATCTAATTCTTTTTGACAATTTGCTGGCTACTTTTGATAGGTGGAGGCACATCTGATTGTGAAGACGTAGCAACCTCATCGAAGTAAATCCATAAGTAAACCTTCGGCTTCTTTTTCGAAGGTTTTTGATCTTCTTGTGAAACAAAAGCAGTTGCTTTATCGCCATGAGTTATATTACGTGTAGGACTAGCATTAGGTGATGCAGACAGTGATTAGCTTAGTTTTAACAAACTCAGGCATTGTGACGCAAGCAAATTTGAAACGAGGATCTAATTCTAAAACAATCATGCAAGTAATGTCTGTCTTCCACTGCTTGAAGTGATTCTGTAAATTTTCTATTAAATCGTTTTTCATAGTATAAATATCAGCATCATCATTTATGTTACGCAAAAATACCACGAGAGCTGTTACACCGGGAGACACTATGGAAAGACAAGAAAACTCAGAGGGAAAGTCATTCGTTAATTTTTCACATGAGCTAAGAAGCTTTACAACACGCTGAATAAGAGTCCACTGATGGTTATTGAGGGTTGGTATGTCATAGTCCGAGGCGTATGCAACAACTGCAGTTTTTTCTTGAAGAGATTGTTGTAGCATAACCCTCCCCATCCCACCCGTGCGGGAGAAGATGAGGAGTTATAAAATTTCAACTCTTTTGTGTTTGTATTCTTAAGGCAGGGGCGGCGTTAGTCATTTGAGGGCCCCCTGCAAAACGCCATAAATATCATAGTTCCATCATAGCGTAATTTTTTTTGATCAGAATTACGGTAAACGCTCCCCTCTCCCAACACAAATTCACAAACGCAAATAGATAGTTCATTTTGACTCTTACAGTATATATTCACCTGAACTTACACGACAAAACCCTGAGGAGACCACGTAATCTGGGCCCGAAGAAGAGACATAGTATGAAAAAAAAAGCATTAACTTACAGAATTTTTTTACAATAATCGGTTGCGTGGGATCCCTCGTTGCCTCGGGGCCGCCTGCAATTGCTGGGGTTGCAGGGCCCAAACGCCACTAGTGCTTATATGCTTAGATAATAATTCTAATAATTTTTTACATTGACGCCTAATAACCCAAATAAAACTAATATTCGACGTTAGGTATTCGGTACATTCCTAATATATAACCTTTGGTTAACGTATATACACAAAACTGGACACAGATTGTTTGTAGATTAAATTGTATACTGATACAAACACACATCTCTCTCTCTCTCTCTCTCTCTCTCTCTCTCTCTCTCTCTCTCTCTCTCTCTCTCTCTATATATATATATATATATATATATATTGTGCCTGTGCCTGTGTATCTGCAACACGTTTCAATTGCTTCGTGTAAGAGATGGTTACACAAATTGATTGAATTGACGTTGGAAAAAACTTGTGTTCTCTGCACGATTTTATTCGTATTAAGATTAATTATAATTAATTAAAACTTTTGTAATGAATATAAAAAAAAATTCTTAAAATAATTTTGCGAAACGAAGTTTAATGAATTTATGTATTTCGCGTTACTCGTCGTCGGAGTAGTAGCTTTTATCCGTGGAGGAAAGACAAAGACGAGACATTTTCATAGATTTAAGTTTTCCAATGATGCCCAGTTACCATGGCAATCAATAAGTGTTTTGATAGATGTAAAATTATTTAGTAAATAATATATATTTTTTTCTTTTTCCTTTACTTCAAAACTCGTATATTGATTACTATGGTAACTGAGTGACGTAAGAAAACTTAATGAAATTGCTGCTTCTTTTTCTTGCATTCACGGAAAGAGAACAAGCAAGACCTTTACAATCTGATACTTTGTGTGTTACTTTGTGTGGGTTCGAACGACGGTTCAGGATCGACCTGCGGTCGACCCCTCTGCAGCATCCCGCTTCATTTACAGGATTTGGTGAAGGAGGGAATTGCTGTCTGATCTCCTCCTGCCCTCGTAGCCAGCCACGCATGGCTGGTCAGGGACTTTGCACAGGAATCTGTGTGCTGGAGATTCCTTACTTCTCTCGGTAGGGCATTGAAAAGCTTTGGGCCTCGTATTCTGAGGGAATTTTCCATCCTCGTTTTCATGGCCCCCTGTCCCACAGCAGCTGGGACTGTACAAAATCTGCCTCTTCTCTCATTCCAGTTTGTTTCTATTTCATTTCTAAGGATAGGGAAAGAGCCCTCAAGTATTTTCCATATGTATATTATTGTGTACCGCGCTCGCCTTTTTTCGAGAGAGTAGAGTTCCAGGGATTGTAGTCGAGACCAGTAGTCTTCACCTTCCATTTCTTCTATCTTAGACGTAAAAGTCCTTTGTATAGCTTCAATATTCGCAATATCTCGTTTTCTGTATGGGCTTGTGAGTACTGAGCAATACTCAATTATTGATAGGACTAGACTCTTCCATAATTTGAGCATGATGTTTGCTTTTCTGCTGCGGAAGCTCCTCCAGATGATTCCCATTATTTTTCTAGCAGTTGTAATATTGATATTGTAGTGCTCTCTGCATTCTGTATCCGACGACATTATTACTCCCAGATCCCTGACTTGGAGATTTGGTGTTATCTGTTTGTCTTGCAGAGTTTTGTATCTTTTATTCTGCAGCTCCTTGTTATTACCATATCTTAGCAGTTGGAATTTTTCTTCGTTGAACTTCATAGTGTTGTCTTCTGCCCACTGGAATAATGTTTCAATGTCGTTTTGTAATTTTCTTATGTCACCTTCGTTCAATATTTCCTTACATATCTTCGTGTCATCTGCGAAACATGATACAATACTGTCCTTAATATCTGCATCAATATCTGCATCAATATCTGCAATCATTATTATGAACAGCAAGGGAGTTAATACTGACCCTTGTGGGACAGAGCTCACGACTTCCGAGATTTTCGATTTAATTCCGTTTACCACCACTCTTTGCATTCTTTGCGTCAAGAAATTAAATATCCATCTTCCTAGCTTTCCAGTAATTCCTGTATTCTTAAATTTGTGTGCTATTATGATTTATTCCATGGTCACATTTATCGAAGGCTGTAGGAAAGTCCGTATATATTACATCTATGTTTTGTCCTCGACACAATGTTTTCAATATTTTCTCCTGGTGATCTAGTAGCTGTGATAGGCATGATCTTCCAGCCCTGAAGCCATGTTGATTTGGGTTGTATAAGTCTTTTTCTTGTAGGTAGTAGGTAGTTTTGTCTCTAATAATACGTTCAAAGCACTTTATAAGGTGTGAGGTGAGAGCCACTGGCCCATTATTCTTGGGCATTGCTCTGTTACCACCTTTAAATAGGGGGGCAATGTTCGCGTTCTTTAAAGGGGAGTGGAATTTGTCCTGTGTCGAGTGACTTCCTCCATAGTAAGTATAGCGGTTTGGCAATACTCTCTTTAAATTTCTTCAGAAACGTGGCACTCCATGTGTCTGGTCCTGGCGCTGAATTGTCTCGCATCTGTGATAAGGCCGTAATTATATCTCCTTCCGTGAACTCGAAGTCCATTAGTAGGTTTGTGCCGGAATTTGTTCTTGGTTGTTTGTAAATGTATCTATGTCGAAAAATTCGTCTGAGTTTTCCACTTCCATCTTGGTCTTAGGGGTGCTAAACACAGAGTTAAATTGTTCCCTAAGCAGTTCGCTTATTTCTTTCGGGTCATTTGTGTATTCAGCCTCCCCGTCTGTCAACGGACCAATACTCTCCTTACACTGCATTTTCCTTTTCGCAAACGTGTAGAAGTATTTTGGGTTATTTTTTATGTTTTCTGTTACCTTTTCCTCCTCGTTTGTCTTATGTATGAATGTTTGCTTTAGGTCCATTTCTATTTCGCCAAGTTTCCTCTCTAGTTTGAGTCCCTTTGCATCAGTTCTACATCTGTGGAGATGTTTTACGGTTTGTCTTCGTTACCTGAATAGTGTTCTGATTTTCCTCTCGAGCTTGCTACGTTTTCGTTCCTGTCTATCTCTGGAATATGTTTCAGTATTATAGGTTTGGTTTCAGTCTCTATTATACATAGTATTTCTTGTGGAGTCTTCTCGTGAAGTAGCAATTCCCAATTTACTTCCTTTAAATCTTTCTTTACGTTTTCCCAATTTACTTTCTTTGAATTTATGTTTAAGCCTTGAAATATTCCTTCCGACTCTCTAGGATGCGTTTTCGGACCTCTGGGTGTTAACATCAATTGTATATCGATGAGGTTATGGTCGGAGAACTTTGTGTGTGTTACTTTTTTATTTATTATTATCTCGTTGTTATTTGCAAAGATTAAATCCAAAACGTTCTCTTTTCTCGTGGCTTCACAGATTTCCTGGGTAAGGGCGTAATGTTCCATAATATCTAATAGCATTTTTGCTTGGGTTCTATCGTCTTTTGTAATGTTGCCATGAAACTTCTCGACATATACCGGGTGTCCCATTCGAAATGAACAACTTTGAAACATAATTTTTTATTGAATGATGCAAACAATGTAATATTCACAGAGTAAATAGTCAATGTCATAAAGTTTCAAATGATATATGTGAATTATAGCATTTAGATACATTAGAGTCAATTTCCCTCCACACGTTGCCTAGCATCTTAGTGGTTACAGAGTCCACCGCTTCTGTGATGCCCTCTTTCAGTTGAACGAGGAATCTGCAGTTTGACACTGGCACGACGGATGGACTTTCTCTGGCTACTACCAAAGGCGCCGCGTATTCGTTCAACATCTTCCGATCTTGTTCGCCTTCCAGAGTGTTCGTTTAGAACACTGCAGTCTCCTTAAATTTCTTGGTCCATGCATATAGGTCTCTTCTGGTGTGTGGTTCCTTGTGAAAGGTTGTACGGAATCGCCGTTGCACCAGAGTAGGGGACTTCAGCTCAGCCATCCATAACACACATTTCGCTTTTTTTTGTGGGGTAAATATAATTCAATCTGAAACAAACAAAAAACATTATGACAAAACTTTATGCATATGGTGTAGTAACTGGCAAAGTTTCAACATTCTCACATTAATACTTTAAAAATTACAGAGTTTCAAAGTTGTTTCATTTCATATGGGACACCTGTTATAACTTCGTCATTTTTCTTCCATGTTATGAATGGGAAATTAAAATCTCCGAAAATTGAAATTTGTTGCTGGAGTTTCAAGTACTTTTAATATGTTTTCTATTTCATTTGTAGCAAATTGGAATTATCTTTTTGTGGTGTTTGGTGGTCTGTAGATGTTCATAATGGTTAGGTTCAGTACTTTTACTTCTAATATAGTAACTTCGACTGTGCTGTTTGATCTGTTTACTTTCACTTCACATGTGTATGTGTTTTTCACGTAGATGCAACACCCTTCCCCTCGTCTAGCCACTCTATCTGCTCTGTGTATATTGTAGTCCAGCAATGCTAATTCAGTATCCTCGATGCAGTTTTCACAGCCATTTTCGCATTTATGCAAGTGTGTTTCCGTTAGGCATACGATATCTATGCTGGCTTCGGTAGCTAAATTCTGTAAGTATTGTAATTTGCAGCCTGCGTGGTCCGTGTAGAGGCCTTGAATATTTGTGTATAAGACATTTATCGGGTTTCTAATTTCTGTGTTCAGTTTTCCTATATAGTGGTCGTTTCCAGGTCGATGTCGGTTCCTGTTTGGTGTTATTGGTTTGGCCGCTGCATTTGGGAGAATTGGAGTTGCGGCGCTTGATACCACTATGGTTGTTGTATTATCGGTGGGTGGTGTTCGATAGAAGGGTGAATCCCGGGTGATGTATGTAATGGTGTGGGGAATATACCTGTGGAGTCCTGTTCTTTCTTGTTAGCAGGGCAAGCTGAGCTTTTATCATTCTCATTTCCACTAAAAAATTTGTTTCCTTGCTCCTGTTGTTACCGCTAATACGGATAGGGTCTGTTCTTTCCCGTTTTCTCCTTTAGGTACCCTTTATGTGAAAATATGGGCACTCTATGTTTAGGCATTTTCTCTCTGTCAGTGACTGTCTGCACATAGGAGGGTAGAAAAAGTAGCAGTTTTGTCCGTATCTGCAGCTTCCATTCCTCATCATACCGAAGCATTTTTTTGGGTGACTGTAACTGCAGTTTGCTCCATATATGCACGACCCTGTTTTATAGTATTCGCATATGGCCCATCGTTTAATCGCCTTACGAGCCCTATGTGATTCGATTTCTTTCTTCTGTTCCGCCACCACTTCTTCCCTACTCAGTGTTTTTTGTTTTCGGCGAGTTTTCATTAGTGTTCCTGGTATCTTTCTCTCTCTCTTTTTCCTTTGTGTTCCTGGTATCCCTCTCTTTCTCGTTTGTGTTCCTGTTATATCTCTCTTTGGCAGGGGGTATTTCATCCTCTGAGGCTACTTTTGCATCTCCCTGTAGCGTAGCTTGATTTCCTGTATTGTGTTGTCTTGCGCCTCGTGTTCCTGGTGTAGCGTGCTTTCCTGTATTGCGTTGTCCTGCGCCTCGTGTTTGTTTGTGCCGGCGTTTCCTGGTATTTCCTGATGTTTATACACACACACACACACACACTGTATTGTATATTCTCTTTGCAGCACTTTATGTGATGGGTGGAAACAATCCCAAAATATTAAAAAATATTGCGATTAATTAAATTAATTCATTTTAATGCTACTTAATAATAATATAATAGATTTAATTTATGAAATCACCGTAAAGTTATTCCAACTATTTCTCCTAAAATTACTGAATACAAAGAAATGCGCAAAACTCTTTTCTCTGTTTGCTCATTTTTCCTATTTAAGCTCTTCGTCCACCAGAGGGCACTGATACGGGCGGTAACTACCACAAACGGAAAAAATAAGACCCCTTTAAAAGGGGAATTGGGTCGAATGAGTGAAATATATTCCGCGCAGCGAGCTCGTCACTGCACTCGCTTCCCCATTTCTTAGACTGGCTTGGGACAGTGACTGGCTGGGTTAACTATTACTTAAAAGTTTATGGTCTCTATTTCTTGTAGCCTATCTTCATGGTCACAAGTAATTTACGACAAATTTTTTTTAAAGAAATAGTTACACCTAATAATTTCTTTTTTCAGTAATTGACCCTCCGTCCTTTTTCTCTTTAGACAACAAATCACTAAAAATGGAACCAAATACAGGGTGTTTCAGGTCGACCCTAGAAATACCAAAATACCAAAATACCAAAATATCAAATATCAAATATTAAATACCAAATACAAACTACAAATTCTGCCAATTTCCATATTTCTAGGGTCGACCTGAAACACCCTGTATATTTACTTTTATTTGTATTAACGAATTTAATAAAATTTAATTTTAATTTCAAATTCTATGAAAACAACCAAAATTAATAATAACTTTCTATTTTAATACTCACATCCCCTCTTTAGATTACTTTTCATGGGAAATTTTTATACGATCGTTTGCGTGGAAAATGTTTGCAAAGCTTTGCACTCAGTAAATACTTCTATTGAAATATACAAATACATATTTGAAAAAACATCCAATTGAAAACTTATAATCAGATTATAACTTCAGTCGCCATTGAAATATACAGAAATTTTAACTTCTATAATTTTGGGAAGCATGATTATATTATTAGTATTATTATTATTGAAAATGAAAATGAAAATGAAAAGGTTTATTGGCAGACTATAGTCCATATGACAAGTATTCTTAATACAATGACAATTCACATACTAAGGATAGAAATATATACAGTTGATTAGCAATAATACAGTAATGTCGGAGTTAAGTGGAGCTACAGACTGACGTTTTCGTACCAAGAATTCCATAGCTTAGAGGATAAACGACAGGGCTCATGGATAGCTTGGATAATCGGGTTGGTTTATTTTTTAATTCTTTGCATCAGACTGTATTGAATACATCTTGTTACCTCCGGGAAGCTCGGGACATTGCGGGTAGCAAACATTTGCGAAGCTGAGCATTCGGGGGTAATTTAGATAAGAGTCTGAAAGACCTGTTGTACAGCAAATTTAGGTTTCTGTCAGAACCTTTTTTATAATTCACCCAGAGTTGCTGTCCGTAAATATTATTGCAGAAAGTACGAAAGAGAGTGTCTTTAGCTTCACTTGTACAGAACCGAAAGTTCCTTATAGTCAATATTCGCTTTAGCACAAAGATTTCGAGATTGTTTTCTTATGTCCGAGTCATCACTCAAAGAGCTGGTAATAGTTTGACCCAAATACTTAAACTCTTGTACTTCCTCAATTACTTCACCTTTCATTTTAAACCTAATATCAGTTGGCTGCTTACAGCTTTTAGGATGAAATTGCATAACCTTAGTTTTTGTGACATTAAAAAGAATATCATGTTTCTGCGAATACACTTCGCAGACTTTTAGTAGCCGATCCAGGCCTTTAACAGAGGGATTTACTAACACCATATCATCGACATAAACTAAGTTATATATCATTGTGTTATCTATACAACATCCCACTGTTGCCTCATTAAGTGAAGCAGTTAATCCGTCAATATACACATTAAACAGCATAGGAGAGAGCAAGGAGCTTTGTCTCACCCCGCAAGAGGAGCCAAAACATTCGGATAGTACATTGCCCCACCTAACGGTAAAAGATTGGTGGGAATACCAAAATTTCAATAAATTTAATATGTACATGGGAACCTTCCTGTCTTCTAGTTTTTTAAATAAAATTTTGTGGTTCACTCTATCATATGCCTTACTCATATCCAGGAAACAGCTATAAATAGTTGAATTACTGTCAATGTATTTAGATATTGTTTCTTTAAGTACATAGATACACATGGAATGGGACGATTTGGCGCCGCCGTTTGGGCGCTGAACCGTTTGGGCGCCACAGTCGGGTACGATTTGGCGCCGCCGTTTGGGCGCCACCATTTGGGCGCTGAGCCGGTTTGGCGACGCCCCCAGGTCTACACTCAGGACTTAACATTTAAAATATATAACCAATTGAAACAATAAAAAATTATAAAGATATATTTAGAACCATCATTACAATATTTTTATCTGCCCCCTTGACGATTGGTTAGGTTCAGTCATGATATTTTCGTTAAAACTAACAAAAATATCACGACTTAACCTAACCAATCGTCACTTCCCGGTTAGGTCAACTGTACGCCCTTGACGATTGGTTCGGTTAAGTTGTGATATTTTCGTTAGTTTTAACAAAAATATCACGACTTAACCTAACCAATCGTCAAGGGAGCAGATAACGGAAAAGTACCCATATTATATATACACACCTTATATTGTTTTCTGTATGTCTTCGTCCTTTGCACTGACTCTTTTGCTCGCACCGCCAAAAAAGTAACGAAGGGTCGCGCTTGCTACATTTATCAAACACATACAAATATCCATTATGTGAAAACTTCTGTTTCCCTTTCTTACTTGATATATTTTCAGACATTTATGCTATTAAGGGCAACAACACAACTTATCTGAAAAGACAGACAGCACTTCGCGTTAATAACTAAGTATTACTATTTAATACTTAATACTAATTAACGGCGGCGCCAAACCGGCTCCGTGCCCAAACGGCGGCGCCCAAACGGCGGCGCCAAATCGTACCCGACCGAGATACACAGGTCAGTTGAGTGGGACCTTTTAAAACCAAACTGATTAGATGTCCATAGGTATTCATTTAATCGGAGTAACAAGAGTTTTTCTAGTAGTTTCGAGAAGCAGGAAGCGACAGCAATAGGCCTGCAATTATTGCTGGACAGAATGGCTCCATACTTCTTTTTGACCAGGGTCAAGATATATACCCTCATGAACTCTGCAGGGATATTGCTATGAGCAAGCATAGCTGATAGGAGCAATGATATATGCAGACATACTACGTCATTGGCATTTTTTAAGTGCTCATTCGATAGGTCATCTACCCTGACGCAGAACCAGTCTTTAACTCTTTAATTAACTTCTTTACTTCAGAACTGATATCAAAGTATTTTCCCTTGTCCCTCCCACAGTCCCACATTCGTTTTGTTGCAATCTATCTTAAGATTATCCCTACTCACACTGTTAAGAATGTTAGAGTAGTGGTTTTTCCACAGCTTTGCAATTTCATCCTCCCTCGACACCCATCGATTGTCGGAGGGAGGACACTTTTGACAGCCGTTTGATTCTTAACAAATTTCCAAAAAAATTTATTATCGTTATTTATGCGAGTTTCACAGGCTTTTGATGCTCGAATAGACTCTTCTTCCTGTTTACATCGCCTTATGACAGCCTTATACTGACCCCTACTTCTACACATATTCATGTATACTATTCATGTATACTATGTATGTATGTATGTATGTATTATTAGTATTATTATTATTATTATTATAATAAATGCACTTTAAAAAACTGTTCCTTAATTCTCCACATAGTGAAAAATGATGGTCATTATACTGGTAGTTTGTACTTTTATTATCATATGAATTTGAAAATACTATTTAAGGACACGCTTAGGATTATAAGCTTACTGTTGCATCTAAACTTAAAGGACATTATACCTTAAGATATTAAAATCAGAGTATTTTTTTTCGTTTGTTACAATATTTGAGTGTCCCGTGGATCGATTGGTTAGGGCACCGCTCGGCAGTGCTGAGACTCCTCTAAGTCGTGGGTTTGTACCCCAGTGGTGCTTAGTGCTCAGCGGTTGTCTTTTCTGTATCTCACGTCAGGGCGAGGCGGCGCGGCGGGACGTTCCGACCATCCCCACTTAATTGACTCTGGC
This sequence comes from Bathynomus jamesi, assembly GCA_023014485.1. Classification (NCBI taxonomy): domain Eukaryota; kingdom Metazoa; phylum Arthropoda; class Malacostraca; order Isopoda; family Cirolanidae; genus Bathynomus; species Bathynomus jamesi. Next base: position 617,162 of record JAJOZX010002046.1, on the reverse strand, counting down.
TCAGGTACCCAAGGTCGGGCCCCTAACCCTCACTCCCTGAGTGTATGGAACAGCGGATGTTACCTTTTTGTTATAATATTAAATGCCTGAAACCTCACAGTACACGTAAAGGAAGTATTGTACTTTAAAATTTATTAATTATTATCTTTTATAATCTATTATCTTTTTGAAGATAAAAAAAATAATAACATGAAATTCAGAGGCAGTACAATTCACATTTATCGCTATTATCTATATTAGGATAAGAATTTTGTAAAATGATTGTTATCGTTTAAACATATAAGGGATTATATTGTATATTGCAATAGTTTACATTCTAAACTTCTATTCACTCAATAGAATATGTATTTTTTCAGCCTGTTTAATTTTAACGTACACTGTAAACAGAAAAGTTCCTGATACATTCAAATTGCAGTGCTTAAGTGAGCTTTTTGTAAGTTTAACGTTGAAAAGTAGGAACAGGTTCTTAACAGTGACCCTACAGGATCCTCCTAATTTGTATATAGGGTCAAAACTAGAGACAGCAAGTTCCCGGTTAGTGTTTATGCGATCACCAGTTTGGAACCTAATTTTGAGAGGGATCTTCCCTTAACTTATTTTGACATGTCATAGGGAACCAAAAGGCTTAAAAATTTTATGTCATAAGGAACTTCGCTACCGACAATGTAAATTGGTTAAGACGAAGGCATTAAATAGGAATGATACGTATTGCGTATTTCTCTAAATTTGTAGAAATTCTGGCCATTAATCTCCAACAAATATCTTTTGGTGGATCTCGAAGATTAGTCAAAAATTCTTAAGTATACTATTATGCAAAGGTTTGGATTAGCAAAACATGCGTTTGAAAAGTGATCATGAGACATTTATGGAAAGATGGACCCCAGTTGCCTGACCCCAGGCACATCATATTTGCATACAAATCTTGTTTCTGAACGACTTTGCTTACTTTCTGTCACGACAAAAACAAAGTCTAGGTTGCATGAAATGAGCACTCATAGAAAAGATGAAGAACTTCAACCAAAGCTGAGTCGATCCAATTTGCGTTTAGAAAGACATTTTGAAGGGCGCTTTTAAAATGGAAACTGAAATAGTTATAATAATAGTTATAATTGAGTTAGAATTATTAATTAGTAGACTAACCTTATATATATATATATATATATATATATATATATATATATATTATATATATATATATATATATATATATATATACATACAGGGTGTTTGAAAACTTTCTGTACAAATTGTAATGGGGATAGGCAACACCAAGACAAACCCTTTTCGTCTATAAGTGTATGTCCGCTGACGTCACCATTCGGCGCGAGAGGGCGCCGCTGCAATTGGCTAAAAGGTGAAGTGGGCTAGACTCGCGCTTGCCGCGGGCATTCTTAATCGGACGTAGTACGCGTAACATGGAGCGCTTCACGACTGCTGAGATGGCTGAATGCATATGGTGTATGGGGCTGCCAATGGAAACGGAAGAGCTGCTATGAGGTTGTACCGACAGCGCTTCCAAACAGACGTGTGCCAAACCACCAAACGTTTGCGCATTTGCATCGGCGACTGCGAGAAACTGGAACACTCCATGCAAACATGCATGACACTGGTCGGGAGAGAAACGTGCGCACTCCTGACATGGAAGAAGAAATCCTACGGCGATTTGAGGACAATCCAAGCGCACACGCGAGGTGTTGCACGTATCCTCGTGTGAACCACGACCTGGTCTGGAGAGTGTTGCACGAGCAGCAGTTACATCCGTTTCATCGTCAGAGAGTCCAGGCATTACAACCTCGGGATTACCCTCTTCGTGTGGAATTCGCACGCTGGTTTCTGCAGCAGACAGCGGTGCAGCCTAATTTTCCGGCTTATGTGCTGTTCTCAGATGAGGCCTGTTTCACACGTGAGGGTGTGTTTAACATGCACAATTCTCACGTGTGGGCGCACGCAAATCCACATGCTACACGGGTTTGTAATGCCTGGACTCTCTGACGATGAACGGATGTAACTGCTGCTCGTGCAACACTCTCCAGACCAGGTCGTGTTCACCACGAGGATACGTGCAACACCTCGCGTGCTTGCGCTTGGATTGTCCTCAAATCGCCGTAGGATTTCTTCTTCCATGTCAGAGTGCGCACGTTTCTCTCCCGACCAGTGTAATGCATGTTTGCATGGAATGTTTCCAGTTTCTCGCAGTCGCCGATGCAAATGCGCAAACGTTGGTGGTTTGGCACACGTCTGTTTGGGAAGCGCTGTCGGTACAACCTCACAGCAGCTCTTCCGTTTCCATTGGCAGCCCCATACACCATATGCATGTCAGCCATCTCAGCAGTCGTGAAGCGCTCCATGTTACGCGTACTACGTCCGATTTAAGAATGCCCGCGGCAAGCGCGAGTCTAGCCCACTTCACTTTTAGCCAATTGCAGCGGCGCCCTCTCGCGCCGAATGGTGACGTCAGCGGACATACACTTATAGACGAAAAGGGTTTGTCTTGGTGTTGCCTATCCCCCATTACAATTTGTACAGAAAGTTTTCAAACACCATATATATATATATATATATATATGCGTAGGATATATATATATATATATATATATATATATATATATATATATATATATATATATATATATATATGATTGAACTCAGAATGGTCCCCTGAGGTTCTTTCATGATATATAGAGAACGTGCATGGAACAAGGATTGAATACATCAAAGAAAAAGGGGTAACTATTGTATTTTTAGCCAAAAACCAAAATTTAAACCTCAACTGGCAAAATTGAGCGTCCACTTTTCAAGGCACATAACATGTCCGTTTCATGATGGGATTGAACTCAAAGTTGGATCCTATCTGCTTTGCAGATAGCTGGTGAGGGAAGCTATATTTTTGGGGCCTCTTTGCGAGTGACCCATTGCCCACGTCGGGCTAACATCATGAAAAAGAAAAAACTATAGTGTTTGTCATCTACCATTACTTATTCGGACTATAGTGGATTTAATTTTCCCAGAAGAGTTCCTTGTTCCATGCACGGTCTGTGTATCATATACATATTATATGTATATATATATATATATATATATATATATATATATATATATATATATATATATATATATGATGAATAAAACCACGAATCCTTCGTGGTTTTATCATCATAAATATTTTTCACGTGTTACTTTCGTGCAATAATTTTCACAATATATATATATATATATTATATATATATATATATATATATATATATATATATATATATATATTATATATATATATATATATATAATGGTTAGTGTAATTAATCACTCATTAATTAATAGTACAACCCATATTTATATGGCAAGCAAGTAGTCGCTCAGTAAACAAGATTTCCTATAAATTTACGTTATCATTAATTATAATGTGTTTTTAGTATAGAATAAGTATATGCTTTTCACACATTAAAAAAAATATTACAAGATTTTTCGTTATTCAATATTAATTAAAAGTGATAAATTGAGAGCTAAGCCGATATATGATATGTATTTATATAAAATTTTATTCCTCTCTCTCTCTCTCTCTCTCTCTCTCTCTCTCTCTCTCTCTCTCTCTCTCTCTCTCTCTCTGAAATTATTTCGCCTTTGAATCCAAAGTTTATTAAATTTCTTATATGAGATTTATATCCCGCTAATAAAGCTTATCATTACTATTATCATTATCATTATCATATAAATTTGGGATTAGGAAATTTTCTGATTAAACTTTTAACGACGCAATATTTTGTAGGGTTAAGTTATGAATACGTGTATTTGAAACGTTACAAATTTGTAGCGGTCGTCCATTTAAGGTTAACTTCCATTTTCGGAAATTATATGTATACCATACGAGTAAAAGCTAAATTTGGGACCTATATCTATTCAGTAGACCAGACTTAACGTGCAAACTCTAAAACCTAACTTAACCTAACATAACCTAATCTATGTTAACCTAACCTAACGTAATCTCAAATGCTGCGATATCTTACCTTATAAAACCTCGAACAAATTTGGTAAAAAAAGTTATACTGTATTGCGAAATGTGGCATCAACACTCTTATGAATGACTTAATAGGAATGACGTAATTACTACAATCTTTTTATTACAGACGAAGGGATACCAATTCTACGAACTCAAAACAGGAACTAGGAACCGCACAATATATACGTGTGTGTGTATATAGATATATATATATATATATATTTTTTTTTTTTTTAACTGCAAACAACACAGTATATTAATGTAAAGAACGACGCTTGTGTAGAAGAACGTTCCGCACAAGATGAGGAGGGAAAACTAGGTTAAACTTTATATTGGAGAAATTATTTACTTGTTCAAACTATTGATGAATTAACAACAACAACAACAATAATAATAATAATAATAATAATAATAATAATAATAATGAATTAGGAGAGCCAGAAACTGGCACAGCGCTCAGGCCAGACGAATGCGGGTCAGTGCGCTATAACTCCCGGATTATTATTAGCAACACATTAGGAGTCGATCCCACGATCTCAGTATCTCCACTTCCCTGATAGATAAAGGGGGTTACCCCACTAAACCACGGGCGTTAGCAAATGAGTACTGTACTATGTTCATGTTTTTATCTTTACCACGTTCATCCAAGTTAAAAAGGACATAAATTGTTTAAGGAAATAAAAAATGCAATATTTGTACTGCTTTTTATGTAGGAAGGAGGGGCCAAGTATTGCATAAGCAATACTTGATTAGTATTGCTTATGCCAAAAGTTTAAATAAAAGAGTAAAAATACATTAGAATTTCTTTTGAATAGAGAGATATGCAGGGTGTTTCTAAAGTCATGCAACCATATATATACACTGTGTATATATATATATATATATATATAAGCAAACAACCACAAGGAAAAGGAAACACAAAGTCCGAGCGCTTCGTGTATATTCACATTATCATTATGTGAATATATCACGAAAGCGCTCGGACTTTGTGTTTCCTTTTCCTTGTGGTTGTTTGCTTATTAATAAGGTCACGTGTTATTTTGTGATTCTAGTGCATATATATATATATATATATATATATATATATATATATATACAGGGCGTCCCAAAAAAATGTATACACACTTTAAATACTTATAAAGGCAGTGTTTATTAAAATACATTTCATTTTCAAAATGTAATAGAATCTACAGACATTATTTAATTGTTTTGTCAACGCCTGTTTTCAAACTGACGTCCGTTCTGGTCCAGGCACTGCTGATAACGCGAAGCAATGGAATCGCAAACATCACGAAACATTTCGTTTGGTATTTGTGTGCATTCTCGTTCAATGGCTGCTCTCAATTCAGCGACTGTTGCAGGTTTTATAGCGTAGACTTTGTCTTTTAAGTATCCCCATAAAAAAAGTCTAGTGGTGTGAGGTCTGGTGAACGCGGAGGGTATTCTACGAAACCCCTTCGTCCAATCCACATCCACATCGTGCCAAGTACCACTCGCAATACTCCACTCTTCGGTCCGGATCATCTTCATTAATAGCATGGACTAATCTTGGAATGTAACTTTTCCATTGACAGCGCTTCAAAATGCGTTGGACAGACGATTCTGAAATTCCTACCTCACGACTCGCTTGCCGCACAGATTTTCTTGGACTTTGGTGATACGTTTCCAGTACTCTTTCTTGCTTTGTGGGGCTTGTCGATGTCCGTGGTCTTCCGGAACGCTTCTTGTGGACATTCTGAACAGTTCCATCGGCTTCAAACTTATCTCTAATTCGAGTGATGGTAAGTCGCGTTGGTGGATCTGTTTGAAACTCCCTCCTAAACTGTCTTTGCACTTCAACTGCGTTTTCACACTTCCAGTAGCATTTTAGAATGAATTTCCTTTGATCAAAGCTTAGTCTGACTGCCATTATTAATTCTAATGGGTTTAACTTGGAAAGAAAGAAGCATCAATTGAGCTATCAGCTGTTAAAGTGTGTATACATTTTTTTTGGGACGCCCTGTATATATATATATATATATATATATATATATATATATATATATATATATATATATATATATATATATATATGTATGTTAAACACAGACCGTGCATGGAACAAGGAACTCTTCTGGGAAAATTAAATCCACTATAGTCCGAATAAGTAATGGTAAATGACAAATACCATAGTTTTTCTTTTTCATGATGCTAGCCCGACGTGGGAACGGGTCTCTCAATCCGACGTGAATGCAACGAGTCTTTTACTTATATAGAGGTTCTGAATGTAGGGACTAGGCTTGCTTTAAAGCTGGATCCTGTCTGCTTTGCAGATAGCTGGTGAGGGAAGCTATATTTATGGGATCTCTTTGCGAGAGACCCGTTGCCCACGTCGGGCTAGCATCATGAAAAAGAAAAACTATGGTATTTGTCATTTACCATTACTTATTCGAACTATAGTGGATTTAATTTTCCCAGAAGAGTTCCTTGTTCCATGCACGGTCTGTGTTTAACATATAAATTTCTCAGGGGACCATTCTGAGTTTGTGTATATATATATATATATATATGGGATGAATTTCACAATTAAACACGTGAAATGAATGAATGATGCAAACCCACAGAGACAAAGAAAAAACGATTCCAAGCCCTTTCGTGTATTCAGCCCTTTCGTGTTATTCTCTGACGAGGTGTCTGCTGAATACAGGAAAGACACTAGAGTCGTTTTTTGTTTTTCCTTGTGGGTTTGTATAATATAATGTGTATGTATATATATATATATATATATATATATATATATATATATATATATATATATATACGGGTTGGTAAACAATGATTGCCCACCCCCCTGCACAGATGAAACTAATAGAGGTACAAAAAAAACTGATTGTTGCATCTTTTAGACAATTTAATTCTACATCTAAAGAAAACCACTCAATAGTTGGTGTTGCCGTTGCCGTGCCGTGCTTGGCGGACGGCTTCAAGTCGGCAAGGGTAGGAGGTCAGGAGAGACTCGTCACTCGAAAAGGTCAGTGTCGTACTCAAGATTTCGGAGGATTGTTTCGATCTGCTGCTCCATGGTCCGGCCGCAGAATCTTTCAGGATCCATCCTGAAAGACCGAGTGGAATCCCTGATGCTTGCTGAACTACCAGCCACCCGATTCCTTTTCGAGGCTCTCCTCAACTCCTCCCTACCCTTGCCGACTTGAAGCCGTCCGCCAAGCACAAGGAGGCAACACAACTATTGAGTGTTTTTGTTTAGACGTAGAATTAAATTGTCTAAAAGATGCAACAATCAGTTTTTTTTGTACCTCTATTAGTTTCATCTGTGCAGGCGGGGGCAATCATTGTCTACCACCCCTTATATATATATATATATATATATATATTTTGGGTTGCGTGACTTTAGACTCACCCTGTATAATGTTCACTGAAAAAAAATTGGAGTTAACGAATCTGCATCCATGTTTGAGAGTCAGAAGTTATGCAGTTCTAAAAAATAGGTAATTTAATGTAATTGCCCCTTTTTGAAAATTCAAATACCTTGAAATTAAGCATATATATATATATATATATATATATATATATATATATATATATATATATATATATATATATATATATATATACAGGGTGTCCCAAAAGTCTCCATACATAGGGAAAATTAGCACTTTTTAGCAAAATGTAACTTCATTTACAAAACATTCTCTACATGATTGCCATTTCTTTGTAAACACACACGGATGCGTCTCTCCCACTCATGGTGAACTCGTGTTAACACATTTGGTGTTATGGACGTAATTGCACTTCGAAGCGTTCAGCGGATCCCTGCGCATTTCGGTACATTACGTCCATAACACCAAATGTGTTAACACGAGTTCACCATGAGTGGGAGAGACGCATCCGTGTGTGTTTACAAAGAAATGGCAATCATGTAGAGAATGTTTTGTAAATAAAGTTACATTTTGCTAAAAAGTGCTAATTTTCCCTATGTATGGAGACTTTTGGGACACCCTGTATGTATATGTATATATATATATATATATATATATATATATATATATGCATTGGTAAATTATACATGAAACATATATTAGGAAATGCTTTTAATCCTTTAATTTTTACATTTTTATTTCGCTGTATTTCAACTCTCCCAAACCAAACATCAAACATTATCGTCATCGTTAATATTAGCTCTCTATGTTAATAAATAAATAGCTTAATCCTGAAGGAGATCTTATATGCAAATTGACTAAAATGTCTCAATTTTCAAAGCTACATGATCTAAGTTGCGATCAGCGATATTTGCTTTGCTGTTCTTTCATCAAAGCATGATGACCTTCCCTTCATCAAAGCACGATGCGTTTTCATCCATCGTTCATTTGCTTCTTAAGGGTGATTTTAAGTAATTAACTTTTAGAATAAATAAATAATGAAATGAGATTTCTTAGCTGCGCGCGCGTGTCTATGGCAATATAATGTTTGGCCATTAAGTATCACTTTCTAACTCGATCTGAATGCTTTGAATGGTTAAACTTTAGCAATGCGTTTACTTCCCTCAATTTCCTTCCTTTACCTGTAGGAATCATTGATTACAACTCCCTTTCATTCTCTCCTTTATTTAAACAGCTTTAACGAAGTACTTTAGATGCGTGTTGACTCCTTTAAATAGCTGGTCTTTATATACCCTCCTTTGACCTGGACGACTTATCTGACGCTCTCTCCTTTTCAACTTCATCGCAGCTTCTTCTTGCTTCATATCCTCGAATGAAGCAAATATCCGCTTCGTTTAGACGACGGAGGAAATAACCTCAAACGAACAGAAGAAATTAATGAAATATTTTCAACAAAAGGGTCCTGAAAAGAACTTTTTCGAAAGGCTAAATAAGAAGGTCAATTGAAAGAGGAAGCAAAAGTCTTTGGGGAGTATATCTTCTCATTTCTTCTGCTGCCTTTTGTAATGTACTTCTAAAATGGCGTCTTATTTACTCAGTAATATTAAAGATATATAATATAGTGTAGATGATATACTGTGTGTGTGTGTATATATATATAGTTTAACGAGAAACCTAGAATTTTATTAAAAAACTAAAACTGAATCAAGAAGATTGTTGCGGCGTTGCACGAGATTTATTTACGCAATGATGCAAAAGTTGTTTCGGAAAGTATATCTTCTCATTTCTTCTGCTGCCTTTTGTAATGTACTTCTAAAATGGCGTCTTATTTACTCAGTAATATTAAAGATATATATATAGTGTAGATGATATACTGTGTGTGTATATATAATATATATATATATATAGTTTAAAAAGAAACCTAGAATTTTATTAAAAAACTAAAACTGAATCAAAAAGATTGTTGCGGCGTTGCACGAGATTTATTTACGCAAAATGATGCAAAAGTTGTTTCGGAAATGCTTGTTATGAAGAAGAAAGAAAAATTTGTTTTCTTTCTCTGGTAAAATTTATTTTCACACGTACAGGTTCTTGACAGAATAAAATAAGCATCCAGGAAAATTATTGCGTTAGGTTAGGTTACAAACAAAACGTGTTTCGGGTATCAAAAGTGTTTTGATTATGGAGGATGTCTCGTATAGTTGGTGCTTGGGATATATATATAAGTGGTGGCAAGCAATGCTTGCCCCCCCCCCTTGCACAGATGAAACTAATAGAGGTACAAAAAACTGATTGTTGCATCTTTTAGACAATTTAATTCTACGTCTAAACAAAACTACTCAATAGTTGGTGTTGCCTCCTTGTGCTTGGCGGACGGCTTCAAGTCGGCAAGGGTAGGTAGGAGGTGAGGAGAAACTCGAAAAGGTCAATGTCGTACTCAAGATTTCGGAGGATTGTTTCGATGTGCTGCTCCATGGTCCGGCGGCAGAATCGGGTGGCTGGTGGTTCAGCAAGCATCAGGGATTCCACTCGGTCTTTCAGGATGGATCCTGAACGATGAATGCGCCTGACCTCTGATCTTTCTACTATTTCTGATTGGGGCAGAGAAAACCTTGTGATTTTCAATGCTTCCAAAACTCAATTCCTTCACCCGTCTACTCGTCAGAATCTTCCACACGACTATCCCCTTACCCTCAACAATACACAACTCAATCCTTCCTCTTCTTTTAACATTCTTGGAGTTTTTTTCTCGTGATCTTTCTTAGGAAGATCACATACAGTATACTCTCTTTTTAAACTATCACTTAACAGGTTAGGTGTACGGTACCGGCTCCGCAGTTTCTTTACCCATACTCAGTTGCTGTCTCTGTACAGTGGTCTTGTTCGCCCCTGTATGGAGTACGCTTGTATGTGTGGAGGTGGCTCAACCCACACAGCTGTACTTGACCGGGTGGAATCAAAGGCTTTTCGTCTCATCATTTCCCCGTCTCTTACTCACTGTCTTCAATACCTCTCTCTTCGTCGCAGTACTGCCTCACTTTCTCTTTACTATCGCTATTATAACGGACACTGCTCTTTAGAACTCTCTAACTCCATGCCTCCTCCTATAAGGAGAGCATGCAGTATCAGACTATCAGCACATTCTCATTCCTTTTCTGTCGAATTCTCTAATGCAAGATTTAATCAGTATTTTCAATCTTTCATCTACTCAATCGGTGAACGCTGGAACAATCTTCCTCACTCAATCTTTCCCGCTGTCTATGACCTCCAATCTTTCAAATGCAGTGTGTTCAAGCATCTCGAAAGCCTTGGACCTTGAGTTTAGCTCTCTTCTTCCTCTAATGGGGGAGGGGGGGGAGGTCGTTTTTGCGGGCATTCACCCCTGGCCTTTCCTACCTGCATAAAAAAAACGGGGTTGAAGGAGTCTGAATGTTCGTTAACTGAACTTTAAACCAGTGAAGATGAAAGTTTTCATTAATTAAAAAGTTTAAAGTTAAAATAAATTTTCTTACCTTTTCTTATTAATTTTCTTTATTAACTTTTATAATAGTGAACAACAACATGTTGTTTAGATTTGGCCATGCATACAGCAGCCACACCCTGATTTCTTGGTTTTGTATCACGTGGCATTTCTCCATTTTCCTACTGAGTACATTAAATAATGAGGCGACAAGATTGTAATTCACTTCAATTCAGTTCTTTATATACGAAACATGCACAGAGTTTACATAGATGAGTATGTATTTTTCATTATTACAACACACACACACACACACACACACACACACACACACACACAGTATATAACTGTAAATTGTCTTTAGTAAGGGACGTGCTTTACAGCTGGAAGTCTAATAATTACATATAATTATTACATTTTTATATAAAAATTTGAAACCTAAAAAGAATTTGTACAATCATTTAAACATTACATTTTGATATATAAAATTGATTGATGTCTTTGTAGGGTTAAATTTAACATTTGATAATTTCTGTAAACTGTTATTAAATTCTATTATAAGAACTTAAAAAATAATTGTGTCCATATAACATGTATTGACAATACTATTAAAATCAACAAAAGCACCGAGAAAATATTTTGTCGACTCAAATATAAATGCGTTTCAACAAAATTTTTGTTTATTTTTAGATTCTCCCATTTTTGTTTCGTGTTACAAAATAAATTTTGTTGATAACAGTTTGTTGCAGTAAACAAATATTTAGTTGATCGAGCTAAAACTGCGTATGTTTGTTTTAAGCAATAATTTGTTGAAATTAAACAAATTAATTTAATTTTCGAATTACCAAAATATCTAATTTGTTTTTCCGATTTTTTTAAAAGAATTTCTTAACTACTCTACTGTTACTATTAACTACTCTACTATTACTATTACTATTAACTATTAACTACTATTACTATTAACTATTAACTACTATTACTTAACTACTATTAACTACTATTACTTAACTACTATTACTTAACTATATATTTACTTATGCACATTATGTATATGTTACAGTCAATGTCTAAAATCAGGCAATTTCTAAATGGACTGAAATTTTAGGCAATTTCTTAAATTCTCGATTTACTTAATACTTAATTAAAGCTAACCTAGCCATGAATTTTTAGGCAACATATTGGGAAATACTAGTGGGCATGCATATGCATCATTAGCAGAAAGGTTAGATTAGGTTAGGACATCTATCACCAATTCGACACATGGCCTGAATTTCAGTAAATTTATAAATTGCCTAATTTTACATATTGAGTGTAACATATACATTCACAAAGATGAAAACATTTTACCTGAACCGAAGTCAAATCACCTTCCACGAGATTCTTCAAATAAATTTAGCACGGCGTGTTTTGCTTATTAATAAACCAACCCCGAGTTATGGTGATGTTCAACAAACGTCATTATGGATAGGTGCATGCAACCATATATGTGGCTATACGGGATGTCATTCAGAATTATAATTCATTAGTGTTTATAAACATTCACCAAAAAATTCTACAGTAACGAAATAAAGCCAAAGAAATGCTGTAATAACTAATTAAAACAATTATTGTATGCTAACCATTGCTTTATTGGGTACAAACTAAAGGTGCTTAACTGAACTTGGTTTGTCGTTTTAAAGATACGAATTTTCTTTGTTATTTTACAAAATGAAGCTAACAAAATACATTTGTTAACTCTAAATAAAGAAATTATTATATTTTCACCATTACTTTATTGGATCCAAACAAAATGCGATCAACTGAAAGTGGTTTTTGTTGTTTTTAATAACACATTTTTCTCTGTGAACACAAATGTAATGATTAATTCGTATGTGCATACGTACAAATCTTAAAAAGTTAATAATAAAAAGAAATAATAATAATAATAATAATTAGTAGTAGTAGTAGTAGTAGTAGTAGTAGTTTATGCTAATATTTTTTCCCTTGTTGAGCATGTTGGAAAGGACCGTAATTCATTATATCTTTTTAGTGTCTTAGAACGAAGCACATTCGCTAACTAATGAGAGTTATGAAAGTCACTTATATATATATATATATATATATATATATATATATATATATAATTGATTGAAGGGTTTGTTCTTAGGGAACCGTAGCTTAGCGAGGAATAAGAGGACGAAGAGATGGTACATGTTTATTTACAAACGTTTCGGTAATTTTCATTGTCCATCATCAGCAGCTAAAATTATAAAAGCAGATAAAAAAAATGAATAAATATAATGAACAGAAACGATTGACCACTCTTCTGTATTTTATATTTTTTTATTTTTTATTTTAATTACTTAAATATAAACACCGTTCTTATTTTGCTTCTTTTCATCTTTCACCCCTTTCCTATTCTCTTCGACTATTTTTCTGACTTGTCAGCAGTGGCCGGCGGATGATGATGGTGAGTCTTTTTTCTCTTTTTCTGAATGAATGTTAACCCATGAGTGATAGGTGTTGCTACTTTTTTCCTTCTCTTAACCCCCTACTCTTTCCTTTCTCTCGGGCTAACCTTAGAGTGGATCTTAGGGTCTTTGTTAGCCTTAGCTTCTGTAGATCTGTAGATCACACGTTTATGTAAATATATTGTATAAGTTTCCGTTCATTATATTTAGTCTTTTTTTTTTATCTGCTTTTATAATTTTAGCACTGATGATGGGGAATGAAAATTTCCGAAACGTTTGTAAATAAACATGTACCATCTCTTCGTCCTCTTATTGCTCGCTATATATATATATATATATATATATATATATAGAGAGAGAGAGAGAGAGAGAGAGAGAGAGAGAGAGAGAGAGAGAACTAAAAAATACTCGTAATAGATGACCCAAAATGCTTCCTTGCGGAACTCCATGGGTAGGTAATTTTTAATTCGAAGGTAATAATGTTTTCTTTGGTGTATTGACTTTTGTTGTACACCTATGATTTAAACCAATTTAATGCAACATCCCTTATGCCACAGTGAAATAATATCGTAAACAAGTATGCTATGGCAGATTGCATAGTATGCTTTCGAAAACGAGGTCCATTAACGAGAGAACAGAATACTTCTTATTTTTAAGGTTCTTATAAATTATAATACGTTTAATACGATTGAAATTGCTACATCGTTTGTTTCGTGGCTTTCCCTAAAACCAAACTGATGCATAGATATGAGATTATTTTCTTCGAATGATTATAAAATTCTTATAAACAAGTTTTTCAGATATTTTTTCTAATGTAAAATAGATATAGGTAGATAATTAAAAGGTAGTGATTTGTCTGCTGATTTGAATATCGGTCAAACTCTTGCATTTTTCAATACCTCTGGATAAATAACTTGACTAGGGGATAAAATGAACAGTATTGATAAGAGGAGATAGAAAGAATCCGAACAGTACTTGAATACTGTATCAGTAGTAGTATCTGTATGATGCGAATTGTTCATGAAAATTGCCGTTTTGACCTCTCTCTGAGAAATAGGAGTGAAGAGGAACATATGGGGTAAAGGCGGTATATGTACAGCTATGTTTTTTACCAACAGTTATAGCAAGGTAGCTATCTAAATGATCGGCTATGTTTAATGATAGAATGATTTACAAAAGAGTAAACAAGTGGTTAAAATGCTTTACATTGAAATTTATTGTAAATAAAGTTGCGCGGTGTGTGTGTGTGTGTGTGTGTGTGTGTGTGTGTGTGTGTGTATAAAAAATTCATCGATGCAATCATATTTTTATATTACGGTGGCAAATTCTGAGCGGTGAAGCTCTGGTTCGCTCCCGCCTGATGACTCTTGGGTTGGGTTCAGTTGGCCGCTTACCCTATTAATGCTTGGGTTAAACGTAACCTTTGGGAAAATGAGCTTCCTGGCTGTTACTTTATTACACATTCGAGTAATTGATATTTTTGTATAGTTAAATTTGACATTTGATAATTTCTGTATACTATATTAAATTCCATTATAACCATTTTAGAAAAACTTGTGTGTCTGTCTAACACGTATTGGCAATACTACTAAAATGAACAAGATCACAGAGAAACTCCTTCCTTGACTCCACAAAAATAAATGTGTTTCAACAAAATTTTTGTTCTATTTATAGACACTCAAATTTTCAATCTCTCTTTTCAATGTAAAATTATTATGAACATTCTTTAAAATGAATGAATGAATACACAAAGAATGAAAAATGAAAAGCAAAATCGATACAAAGTCGTAACAAAAAACAACAACAACAACTTATCTCTAAATTTCCTTCTTTCATTTAATTTTTAAGGTCATTTTCTGAGACTTACGATGAGCCGATTTGGGCTCTAAAATTAGCCTCGTATAAACCCACGAGTAAATAAATGTCTTCTATGAAACGATGCTGAGTTATGCTTCCTTTCATTTATCATCTGGATACATTCTTCTTACTATAACGGCTTCCGGAATGGGGGGAAATAATACTTACGAAATTTCCGGGAAATGTATGTCGCCCTGGAGCGCTCTATCTGCGTGTCAGAGTTAAAAAGCGGCAAGTCGACATAAACATACACTATTACACATAGATGGCGGTTTTTAATCCTGACACGCAAAATTATACTGAGTAATCCCTGAATTCAATTAAGTAATTCATCTTTTCGCTGATGGGAAAAAACCTCTTTGTAATGCAAGAACTCAATTCAGGAAACTTCGTTCAAGTGGATCGTTGAGGAGTTTTCTTTAGAACTAAGTAGGCGTCGGTTTTAATTAAAATACCTTGGTCACGGATTTTAAGTTGGCATAAATTTCGTAATTGTAGATATAACCCCCATTATAATAATCTCTCTCTCTCTCTCTCTCTCTCTCTCTCTCTCTGGAAATTCACAAAGATTAATAGTGGGCTACAACCGTGTAAATTAAATTCTACGTCTATACTGTAATGTAGAAATATAAAGAAATAAGGCCAAAATAATAAAGTTATTTCTGCAGATACAAATACTAAAACAAAAATATGTATAAATTTTCGACCTGTGATCTATAAATTTTCGACCTATGACCTATACGTATAGGAAAATGGATAAGTACCTTGAAAAACTGTATTACAAGAAAGAAGTGAGATTTCCACAAAAATATTCCACTTTCATCATATATATATATAATATATATATATATATATATATATATTTTAGGGCGCAGTGAAAATGATAATTTACAATGGCACACTGATATTTTATTGTAGTTTTTGCTGATAAAAATGAATATGATGATACAAATTGTGCCAGGTTTCTCTAACCGCCCCATTTTTCATGAATACAATTTAACAAAGAAAATAGAGTTCTCATCTAGCATACATCAGTCAACATTACATCATATGACTAACCCCTATTAATGTTATTATGAAACTACAATTATAAATTTTTTTAACTTTAATATATTATTTTGCGTCATTCCCAGATTTAAGTATTCCTGCCAAGGTCGTACTGATACTTGTACGCATCGTGTCTTCTGACTCCCCAGGCACCACAGTTCGTCTGACAGCCAGCTGCAGTAGTGTCCCCCAGCTACAGAATCAAGAGGTAAGAAGCTAGTGAGCATGCTATGAGAAATGAGATAAAAAAATTCGGTTACACTTGTTACAATGTACATTTGACTGACGTGAGTAAACTGAGTAAATATTTGTTGTTTTTCCTTAAGTAATTAAAATTCACTGAAATTTATTTGAGATCTCGTTCTTATTTTTCAGTTAATAATTCACCTATAGAAGAGCAGAGATGGAATCAGCATCCCACACACCAGTGTCCCCACAATTGAAACAACATTCTTCTTCACATCAAGATAGCAACATCTCCTCTTGCAGCAACTCTATACCAACAGCTTTCCATGAAGCAGCATCTACGTTCTCAAGTCCCTCATTCTAAGCAACATTGTATTCTAAGCAACATTGTATGTTTGGAACTCCTGAGAAGTTGCTTCGTAATCTTTTGCTAACTAATTTACAAGTGGCTCGGTACTTTCTCTATCTCAAAGAAAGGAAAAATGCAGCTAACAAGCCAATCATCAGACATATAACTCAGGAGCTACTAAAACTTTGGCAGCAAGCATCAATCCCCACATTTCAGGAAAAAGCTGGGTTTCAAAAGGTAGCAAAATTCATAGAAAGAGGAGGAACGTTGAGTAAATATAAAACATCAGTGAAACTAAAAAAATGAATATATGAAGAGTCAGTAATTTGTCTCATATATGTGCCTATAAATGTAATTTAAAATCTCATACAGATATAGGATGCAGTGATGATTATAAAGGAATTCACATAGATTGCGTGTGTCAGGGAGATAAAAAGGTACCAAAAGAGGAATTACAGTTTCTACTTGATCAGAGGAGTGATCATAAAATGTACATAGGTAGTGTAGCTGTGCATGCCACACAAATTTTACAAAAGAGGTACAAAAGGAAGCTCTCAGAACAAGTAAGTAAAGAAAAGAAAACCATCAATCGTTCCACTGAAGTTCAACCTTTTGAGCTAAGTAGAAAATTCTTCAGATGAAGATAGCGACAATGGGATAATGGAAACTGAAGACTGTGGTTTTGAAATACTGGAAGCCAAATGAGAATGTCTTTGCGGCATGTTGCAATGCAGACAGATATTTGGTGTATCAGATCTTACTACGGCTGCTATTGCAACTGCAACTTTGATAGAGGTTGGTATGATTACCAAAGAAGATGACCCTCTCGTAACAGACAGAAGTAAAGTGCGGAGAGAAAGAGAAAGACTTCGAAAAACACTGAGGAGTGATAAAGTGAATCCTATTACTTCCATATACTTCGATGATCGAAAGGATCAGACTTTAAGTCAATGATAGGTGGTACAGTGAAAAGAAGAGTGAAGAACACTATGCTATGATTGCTGAACCAGGTGGAGAATATATTACCCATCAGACACCAGCATCGAGTAAAGCTGCAGACATAGCAAATTCAGTATTGTCAGTTATTAAAGAGAGACATCTACAACATGATATAGCTGTAATAGGCTGTGATAGCACAAATCCCAACACTGGTTATAAAGGAGGTGTGATTCATGTTATGGAGAAAGCACTTGGTAGGCCACTTCAATGGTTCATTTGTATGCTTCATATAAATGAATCACCTCTAAGACATATTTTGAAACATTGGATGGTAAAACATCTGGGGCAAATACCCTTGTTGGTCCTATTGGGAAAGCCATTCATTTTTGTGAAAGCAATCCAGTAGTAGAATTCAAACCTATAACTAGTGGTAAAGAACTATTATTCTGCCACAGCACATTGTTGATGATCTTAGTGAAGGTCAGCAGTACTTATACCGCATTATTTCAGCAATCAGAAATGGTACAGTTGATGAACACCTTGTTCAGATAAAGCCAGTTCCTCTTAGTCATGCTAGATGGCTAACTCTTGCTAATAGGGTTTGTAGGCTTTATGTTTCAACAGTGAAACCAACAAAGAAACTTCACACAATAACACACTTCATTGTGACAAATTATGGTCCTAATTGGTTTGACATCAAGTGTAGACATAATTGCATAGATGGCCCAAGGCAAGTGTTTTCTGCTATTAATAGGGTTAAGCATTTGCCTAGAGAATCAGTAGAAATTGTTAAGAAGTATATATCCCGAAAGGCATACTTTGCTCACCCGGAAAATATTCCTGTGGCAATATTGTGTGACTCATCTTGCTAAAAACGTGAAAAAGCTGTTAGCAAAATCATGGACATGCGAAAAGAGACTGGTCAAAATTTAGAATTGAGAGATTTCAAGGTTCCTAATCTTAATTTTGACGCAAAGGACCGGGATGAAATAATTAATTGGAATGACAAACTGCTAAACTGCTAAACTGCTAAACTCACAATGAAGCTAACAAAAGCAGAAATTTTAGCTATCAAAGAAAACGTATTGAACATTCCAAATTATCCCAATCATACCCAGAATGTAGAGCGTTGTATTAAATTAGTGACGGACTCTTCAAGTTTGGTATTTGGGTTTGAAGCAATAGGCGGTTTTATCAGAGCTAGAATGATTTTACGTAGTCTGATGCCAGACGTAGAAACTAAAAAGGATTTTGCTGAAAGTTTGACTTCTTATTCGATAGTTAAGGTTGTGTTTTGCAGTTACCATTTGTGTACTAATTTGCTGTGTTTCTATACTTTATAATCCATTAGTTCAAGAAGTAGAGTTGTTAGAATCTAATCCCCAATATGCTCATATCCGTTTTCCCAGCGGTCGGGAAGATACGGTCGCTATTAAAGACCTTGCTCCTGCTGGCGATTCACCTATCCGGACCGAGACGAGACCTGAAGTTCCGATTGAAAACGTTGACGTTCCACAAAACCTAAGTTGAGCTGTTTTCATTTTGGGTCCTACTCTTATGTATTTACTAAAACAAATTAAAAAAAATGGTTATTTTTCTTTCCTTGTTTCTTTATATTCCTTGCAACGAAACACTAAATTCGAGAATATCATTAATCCAGAAAAGAAAGAGTAAATAGAAATTCATTAAATAACCTGAAAATTATTTGCAGAAGATATATTTTTAAGTGTTGTGTGGATTATATCTATTTGTTTCCCCCACAATATAGCCAAGAATCAGTTATAAAGCACCGTAAACCCAGTTACGACACCCATTTCATAATTTGGCAAAAATGGGCAGTTCAAGATACTCTAGAATATTATTTCAGTTTTCTTGGTGTTTCTTAGTTAAACTACAGTATAATTTCAGTGTGTCTAAAGGGAAACAAAACTTTTGTCTGGTTTCATTGCGCCCTAATATATATATACACAAACTCAGAATGGTCCCCTGAGAAATTTATATGTTAAACACAGACCGTGCATGGAACAAGGAACTCTTCTGGGAAAATTAAATCCACTATAGTCCGAATAAGTAATGAAAAAGAAAAACTATGGTATTTGTCATTTACCATTACTTATTTGGACTATAGTGGATTTAATTTTCCCAGAAGAGTTCCTTGTTCCATGCACGGTCGTGTTTAACATATATATATATATATATATATAATATATATATATATATATATACACACACAGTATATATGAGGAGATAGGTAGAGACTGTAGACACCAATCAACCAGGGAAGTACTCCTGGGGGCATGTTAGGCAGGAGACAGGGAGTGCTGGAACTCCCGTTTCTCCTGTCACTGTCCTCCTTAGCTAATTTTTTTCCGTGACTTATCTACCCTGTGAGCAATTCAACATGCTTTGAAACACACGCTTCTCCTTCTATTCCTCATTACACGTACATGCATCTCGCACACTACACAATCTTTTCAAAATTAATAAAAATAAAGGTATTTTTTAGGAGCATCGCAGACGTTGATTTCGGCTCTCTCCTTCTTCTAAGGTTCTAAGGGGAGGCATTTTTGAGGGCGCTCGCCTTGGCCCCTCCTTCCTCATTAATATATATATATAATATATATATATATACACCTTATGACCTTATGTGTTTCGTGCGTTGGTCTTCTTCACACGGAGGTCAAGCTGGTGGCCCCGCCTCTCTCCTCTCTCTCTCTCTCTCTAAATATATATATATATATATATATATATATATAATATAGTGAGCATAGCTGTCTACGGTGAACCTATTTATTTAACTCGAAGAAGCTCCGAGTTACAGTACTCTGTATTTACTTACAACTTTCAAAACATCCATATACATAAATGAGTTGAATGCAATTTTTTTAAATAAAAATAGTGACAGGACGGTCAACATATACTCGCGCAAACCATACAATAAATGAACCTGTAGTTTGTCTACAGATATTATTAATTGTTAGAATTATTATATTATTATTATTATTATTACTAGTACAGTTCCCGCCGCTTCGCTGACGGTTAGACAGGCTAAACTACAAAAAAGAACCAAGCCGTGAAAATTTTGAGCTTCACATTGTGTCAACATTTCTGAATCTGGTATCTCCCAAAACCTCCTCACCCCATTCATGCAACTTGGGGCTACCCCCCTCCCCCATTACCCCCACCCCTCCCCATTACCCCACCCATCCCCCATTACCCCCACCCCACCCTCCCCCATTGCTAAACTACAGAAAGAACACAGTCATGAAATCTTGAGCTTCACATTGCCGCCCGTAATACAATTTCTGAATTTTTTTCTCACAATTTTTTCTCACAATTTCTGAAAGTGTGACGGACGGACGGACGGACGGACGGACGGACGGACAGCTCTCTTATTATAATATAGATTAATGGAAAAATGTTTTTTTTTTACCACAATCATCATAAAAGCATTCTTTTACTCTGTAGCAATATATATATATTATGTGTGTGTGTGTGTGTGTGTATATATATATATTAAGCAATGTAAGCAATATATATATATATATATATATATATATATATATATATATATATATATATATATAACAGCAGCAATTGACTTGGTACGTGGCAAGCATAATCTTTATAAGGAACAGGAACACCAGGAATAATGTTGGGTGACATTATTTGTTAACGTTTCGGAAAATCACTTTTCCATCCTCAGAGCCTATGAAGATAAGTTTGTAAAGTTACAAAGTGACTAACACTAACATAAAAGGATCAGAAATGAATGTCCAAGACTTCCAAAATGACTATCCGTTCTCGCAAACTGACTTCTCAAAGTTCTCAGTTCTCGGTAGGAGCAGCAGCAGCAGCTGCGATACGAACCTACCCATTATGCAAGCTTTGTATCAATATAAACCTATCCTAGCATTAATGGCACAGCTCACAGCTTACTGCGAATTGTTTTATTAACTTTATTAACTTTTATTAACTTTATTACGTTTTAACTCGTGTTCTTAATTTTATTTGTTTCATTTTTAGGTTAAAGCTTTTTTTTTTTAATTTATATCGACAGAATCCATAATTTTCAAACATTGTACTTTTGATTTTGAGATTCTAGTTTTATTTCAATTTGATTGACTAACTTTTAAATAGCATTTTATCCTGATTTTGTTTATTTTGAAAATTTTATGGACATTCATTATTAACCCTTTATGTTCATGCTAGTGACCTTGTAATTTTGCAAACTTAACTTTATAGGCTCTGAGGATGAAAAAAAGTGATTTTCCGAAACGTTAGCAAATAAAGTTACTCAATATTATCTGGATGCATGTTTTCCTTGGTGTTCGTCTTCCTTATATATATATATATATATATATATATATATATATATAATATATAATATATATTATATATATATATATATATATATTATATATATACACGTGCGTAGGTAACTGAGCATAAGTGACGTTGAGTGGGTGATAAGTGACAGATGTAGTGGAGGGTCCTCTTTGTGAGGCAACACTTTTGGTGTGTGTGTGTGTGTGGTTGTGTGTGTGTGTGTGTGTGTGTGTGTAGCATATATTAGGTTTCTTCCTTGTGGTAAAGCAAGTGAAGCCGACTTAAGTTTAATGAAAACCAACTTTTATTTGAGTCTGCGATCGCAAATTGAAGCATGCATGGCTTCATTTCCGATGTCAAGAAATCAATGCTGTTCTCAGACCTGATTCAAGTTTGGCTTCGATTCAAACGTAAACTAGAACACTGAAAGAAAGGAAGGTCGAATTAAAGTAATATATTTTAGCCTTTTTCAACTGATTTTCATACCATTTAAAGATTTTGCAGTAGCATGATTTGATTTCTTGCCGGCTTACCACATTTCGTCGAGCTGGTTTTTAATCTAGTTAATCCACAATATTCTTTTTGGGATTAAATTAAGTCAGGTTAAGGTAGGTTAGGTTAGGTTTAGGTTTGGTTTGGTTAGTAGTGTCAATGAAACTTTTCATTGACAAAATGTCTATAGGTTGGAGTGTGTGAGACCCATATATACAGGGTGCGGCATAAGTCGCTTTACCGAGAATAATAAACTCACCTTGCGAAAAATAATATTTATTATTTATTACAGAAATTGTTCAAAGTGTCCTCCATCATGTTCAATACACACGTTACATCTCTGAACCACTGAACAACAAATAGCACGACACAGTTCTTTGTTATTATTCAACATCTCGAACTCTTGGCATATCAGTCTTCATGTGATCACAATGTGATGTGATTATTCAATGTTGGGTATAATCAAAGATAGAGTCTACGACCAGAAACCGTGGGACTTCGATCACATGAAGACTTTGATACGCCAAGAGTTCGAGACGTTGAATAATAACAAAGAACTGTGTTGTGCTATTTTTGTTCAGTGGTTCAAAGATGTAACGTGTGTAGTGAACATGATGGAGGACACTCTGAGCAATTTCTGTAATAAATAATAACTATTATTTTTCGCAAGGTGATTTCATTGTTCTCAGTAAAGAGACTTATGCCGCACCCTGTATATATATATATATATATATATATATATATATATATATATATATATATATATATACCCATTTCATCCACGGAACATTCCCTCGACACTCTATAGACTAAACTTAACTTAATCTAACTCAAAATAACTTGTCGATTAAATGTCAGTAGAATGACGTTAGCCCAAGTTTTAATACAACCCCAACGAAAGAACTAAACAAGCTCTCTATTTTAATATTGTTTGTTAAAGCGTAAGCGAAGTGAGGCAAAGCTGAAGCAAGCTAAATTGCGGCGCCGAATAGAAGACGTTGAATATAATCAATACTATCACGAAAGTTTAATAGAGTGGAGTTTAATTCAAACTACAACCGTCTAAATTAAGTTCTAATAACTACTGTAGATCAGGGCTTCTCAAACTTTTTTCACTTGCGACCCCTTTGGATCAGACAAATTTTTTCGCGACCCTTCACTCAATGTCATAAAAGCAATAGGTACTAACACTGTATATTTATGAAAATAATAATATTTTCAAATGTTTCTGCGACCCCCAATAATATTTACGCGACCCCTAGTTTGAGAAGCCCTGCTGTAGAGTATAACTATAAAGAAATAAGACCGAAATAATGAAGTTATCAATGAACGTAAAACTCTAATGAAATTGTGGACAGAAATATTGAAGCAAAGATTCGTATTCATAAAACTATGTATTTGTAATTTGCCATTTATCATAATAAAATGAAAAATTTTGGGTATTTTAAGCCGTTTACTTTTCTTCCAAACTTGACTTGAGGTTACATTCTTTCAATGACTTCAAGACAGATTTGTGGAGGAAAAGAACGCGGAAACTTGAGTTTGTGACGTCAAAGGTAAACAAAATTCAGTTCGGTCCACTCTTTGGTAGGTCTACTTCGTAGTTCAAGGGCTAAAGGTTTATCCATTCGTCTGGACACTCAACACAGGGCAGCATGGTCCTAACTTCAGGCTTCTGTTATGAATCCAGCCCACAGTAAGATTAAATAATGACTAGACTCTGACCCGGATTTGAATTTACCACAGCACCGCTAGACTAGGCCAATACAGCCCAAAATTGCAATGACTGAGGCCCAATTCTTTACTTGAGGCTTATAAATGCGTAAATTTAATCTAGCATAGCTTTCTAACAACAATAAAATATATTAGTAATATATCAGTAATACAATAAATTTTTCAAGTACCTTTGATTCTGAAGACGAGAAATTGTTTAAAAAAAGTAACTCGAGTTTTCTCTAGCAACCAGAGGAGCTGGCTTCATCAAAACTCAAGTCAAGTCTAATTTGTTTTGACGTAAAGAACGTGGCAATATGAAGTGACTTGACTTCAAATCAGTTGGACGGAAAGAACACGGCTTTAATAGCAATGATGCAGCAGGAAAAGTAAGATTCTAAAGTCTTGATAATTGGAAATATAATGATTTAGATTCGCAATGAATTATCTATCTATAAATAAAAAAACTTTGCGCGGTTTTGAGCGGAGTTGAGCGGAGTAACAAATATCTCTTTCGCTCAGTCGCTCGTTAGGGTCGGATCTATCAAGATGAGCGGCGTTAAAGATCACGAAGTGATCACAAACCCCACCCGTAGGCAGGAAGCCGAAGGCGCAGCTTGTTTAAGCTAAAAAAAAATACAATTCGTATCAAAAGAAACGTTTTCATTTACACTTCATGGGCGAGCCTAATTTACACTGTACGCACTCCAGATTTGGAGGCCCCTACCCTAATAACTTTACAATGAAAAATTAAATTTGGTCCCCTCTCAACAAACTTGGCATTCAAAATTTGGTCCCCTGCCAACAAATTTTGTATGCAAATGCTACAAATAGGTTGGAAAGCGTTCTTTAAAGATGCGTAACAAATCTAAATCGAAAATGACGACACAAAACGTATAGGAGAAAAACGATCTAAGGAAGGAATTTTATTTTTTCATTAAAGAAACGTGGAAAGAACATTAACCCTTTGAGGACGACGGGTACAAATCGGTAACGTTTCAAATACACGCATTCATAACTTAACAATACAATAAATTCCGCCCTTAAATGGTTGAAAGATGCAATTAAAAACAGTTTTTAAATTCGAAAAAGTTTAAAAAAAAACAATTGAAAAGATTTAAGTATATACAGTATATATATATATATATATATATATATATATATAATATATATATACGGTGTATATTATATATATATATATAATTTTAACTGCAAACAACACACAGTATAATTAATGTAAATAACGACACTTGTGTAGAAGAGCGTCCGCACAAGCGTCCGCTCGTTCTTCCTCCTCATCTTGTGCGGACGCTCTTCTACAAAGGCGTCGTTCTTTACACACACATATATACATACTGTATATATATATGATACACACAGACCGTGCATGGAACAAGGAACTCTTCTGGGAAAATTAAATCCACTATAGTCCGGATAAGTAATGGTAAATGACAAACACTATAGTTTTTTCTTTTTCATGATGTTAGCCCGACATGGACAACGGGTCACTCGCAAAGAGGTCCCAAAAAACGTCAGGGAACCATTCTGAGTTCATTCCCATATATATATATATATATATATATATATATATATACACACACAGGAGTTTTTAACAAATGCATATATATATATATATATATATATATATATATATATATATATATATATATATATATATATATATATATACATATACAGGGCTATTCAAAATGATTCACCTGATTTCAAATGAAATATTTTTTAATGTTACAAATACAGAGTGATTTGTGATACATCAACCAAAAGAAAAAACTGTCCAAATTTTGTCTCTCACCTCATAAATGTTCTATGTGACTTCCCTAGTTACACGAGCAACGTCGACACGATAGTCGAATTCCTCCCATACTCGCTCCAGCATGTCCGTTGTCACTGACTCTACGGCAGTAACAATGCGAGTTCGGAGCTCATCCAAAGATGTGGGCAACGGTGGCACGTACACAGTATCCTTAACGTTGTGTAACGTCGACGAAACTCACGCTGCACTGTGACTACCGATTTACAGCTCGAAAACTGCAACACACAAAACGCCTTCTGCTGTGCGGACGCAATTTTTACACTGACTGTTTGTTGCTAGGCTAGGCCACGGCATGACTTTGGAGCCCTCTCGCGGTGATCTTGTAAAATTCGGAGATTTCCTCTTTCATGTGGTGTATGCCCAGTTGATGCACGGTTGATAGGTACGGAAGTATTCTCAGTTAAAATCGGATGAATCATTTTAAATAGGCCTGTACAGTATATGCATTTGTTAAAAACTCCTGACCATTTCGAGAAAAAAGTTCGCCTACAGAAATAAAATTTATGAAAACGCATAAATAAATTATTAATTGGTATAATATTGCTTTTGGTTGTACATTTTATTATTTTTGTTAACACTAACACATTTTAAAATAAAATAGAACCCAGTAATTAATGATTCGTAATTTTTGGTTCTTATAAATTCTATATTTATAGGCAAACTTTTTTCTGAATATATATATATATATATATATAATGATGGGGTACTTTAACCTTTTGAATACTAACAGGTTATTATTGTCCCATCCAAACATGAGAATCACTTTTGGATTATGTAAGTTATGTCCCATTAACTAAGAAGCCTATTGGGACCTATTTGTCCCACCTGAAATTTCCCGTAAATCTCCGAAATATAGGCTGTAATGAATATATGATAATAAATACATCCTAACGGACCTACCTACCATAAAAACATTTAGTTCCAACACTTTTACAAAACTTGTCTTCAGATGGTTAAGTTACTACCTCCTTCGCAACATCTAAGATCATATGACGGAGGGGACCTACAGCTTTACGTGGTATCCGAACAACGGGTCGCTACATAATCCTGAAGGAGAAGACGGCCCCCATCCAACTACTTCCCAAGCCAGACCCAGTGTCGCTTAACTTCGCTGAACGAACGGGAAACGGTGTTATGACACTGGTTACGACACGCAAACACACACGCATTTTGCATTTATCCATTTTCCTCTCTTGAAACTGTAAACAGTCCCCTCATTAATGATTTTTCAACTTATTTCCCCTTTTGACTCTTCATTATAAATTTATTGAATAAAAATAATTCACTTTTTTGTATTTGAAAATCTGATTCCAAAAAAATATTTTTTATTATTATTTTGAATTCACAATATTCAGTAATTAATTGATTTAATTTTTAAATTTTCAATTAAAGAATTTATTTCCATATTTTAAGGTCGTCTTAAGAGGACCTTTGTGGGTATATATATATATATATATATATATAATATATATATATATCTGACCTAGAAGGAATAATATGAGGTCATAAAAATACCTGAGTATATGAGTATTTGCGAAAACTTACAACCAGGACAGATATGTAGTTTATATCAGAACACCACGAATTTTACGTAGCTGAAAACATGTCTCGCACCGTGGTCAGATGACTGGACAGTAATGAAAGGCAGATTGCTGAAAATCTCGCAGTTCGACATGGCACATGGTTCATAATATAATTCCAGGGTATCTCGATGCAAACGAAAATCGAGTTCTTCATCGTCAGGGAAGACCGTCAACTGGTTTACAGAACGAACCAGAAGGTCAATGTTCGTCAGATAAAGTCCAACCCACGAGCAAAGCTTAGCACGGCCAATGCTGTAAATTTTTCAGCACGCATGTAGGGTGTTTTTTGTGAAATGCTTAAATAGTGAGGTACTAGTTAACGTTAACATGACGTAACCTACCGTAATTAGGACCGTAATTACGACTAACATATGAATATCTTTTCCGACAAAAAGCTTCTTTTTCTTTTAATATTGCAAGGCATCAAAAGCGTCAACCCCAACGTACAATCGAGCCATTCAATTTTCTGGCATAATGTCAGGATGCCCCTGTGTTACACAGCGTTTTTGTCATTATTATGCTATTAACCACAAACAACAAACACTAAAATACTTGCTAAATAAGTGACCTTGAAAAGGAATGCTTGCATAGCAGCGATAAGAATACATTTCTTATCCGTTTGGCCTTGCCTACTCTTCGTATCTCCCTGCATCCTTCGTCTTCGAGCATGTGCATGTCATTGAACGTG
The DNA here is from genome assembly GCA_023014485.1 of Bathynomus jamesi. NCBI lineage: Eukaryota > Metazoa > Arthropoda > Malacostraca > Isopoda > Cirolanidae > Bathynomus > Bathynomus jamesi. Next base: position 588,864 of record JAJOZX010002046.1, on the reverse strand, counting down.
GAACATAGTTCAGAAGAGCTCTAGTTTGCTTGCTTTGCTTGTCTGTTTTGGGGGGATTTGGTTCTACTGTTTTGGAAGGGCATTATATTATAGAGTGTGGTTCAAGTGTTTATTTGTCACTCTGAGTTAATAGTTTCAGTGTTCTAAAACTAACGTGTACCCATTCTAGAAATATTTTTCCTGAAAATGGATTAATCCAGAGTGGTATTATACCAATCTGTACCACCAGTCATTGGTACAAACTTAGTTGCCTCTTTTGTACCGAGAAAAATTTCTTTAAACTTCTTAAGTTCACAGTGTGAATGATGATTTCCTTAACCTGACATCTTTCAGGGAAACCACGAGTAATCTGTCTTCTGCATTAATTCTGACACACTGTATTTATACACCGATAAAAAAAAAGTTTTTTTTTAAAAAGCTGAAAAAAAAAGGTTCTCAAAATCTGGACAATTAGATGTCCTCTTTTACAAGGAAAACATTTTATACAAAAGTTATTTTATTTTTATAGAATTTTTTTAATTAGAAATAAATTTTTGTGTCCCGATTTTAAGAAAGTTTTTTTTTTAACTTTAAAAAAAAAAAGCTTTTCTATCAGTGTTGCATTTCTTATTAAATCAAAAGACAACTTTACTGACTAAAAGATAAGAAGATTTAACACGATATGACGAAAATATTTTTAATATTTTCATGAAAGTTTTTAAGTGTTGCACAAATTAACAGAAACATGATTAAAGTCTTAAATTTTAAAATAAAATTTTAGGTTTTTTTTCATGAAAAACTCCAACAAAAGTTTTAACATTTTTAATGAATTATTCATAGTACTTTTAACAACTTAAAGTTGTTAAACCATTAAAAAGAAAGATAAAAAATTAAAAAGGCCAAAATAAACGAGAAAAGGTAAGAACAGGAAAGTAATAGAGAGAGAGAGAGAGAGAGAGAGAGAGAGAGAGAGAGAGAGAGAGAGAGAGAGAAAAATAATAAGAAAGAACTACAAAAACACGGATTTATCAGAGGGATCCTTGTTAATCTAATTAGATGTTATTTTCATTCAAAAAATCACGCTCTTTTGATGTTTTTCTTCGTATCTTTCCCTACGAAGCACGTACGAAGAACCTTATCGAAAAAAAAATATATTTCACCACAAAAAAATACATATTTTAAAAAATTATTCTTGATTAGATAATTAATGGAAATTTTTAATTACTGTTCCACATAAAATCATATTTTTAAAAAAGTTAAAATAAAGCGCAAAATACAATATCTTCTTCAGTCTATTTCTTAACAAAAAACTGTATTTATAAATAACATCAATTATTCTAAAGACTTCATTTATATGATCATTAGATATTTATATGTATTTTGAGTACTATACAAAAAAACCTGATACTTTTCTGAAAATTAACTGTTTTCGATGTAATAGTAACTACAGGGTCATAAATAAATTCATCGAACCTACAGATACCCTCTTTGAATAGAGTTGCACCAAATTCTGAGAAGTGGTACAAATTAGATACCATAGTTATATACCAAATGTTTATTTGCGCCCGAGTATTCGCTATGTGGGAAGGGGGGCGGGGGTAACTACAGGGCTATCCTATCGTTCAGGCTACAAGGTTCCCCGCTAAGCATATTGAACCAAATTTAAGCGATGTGCGGGACCTAAAAAAAAAGTATGTATATATATATAATATATATATATATATATATATATATATATACAGGGCGTCCCAAAAAAATGTATACACACTTTAACAGCTGATAGCTCAATTGATGTTTCTTTCTTTCCAAGTTAAACCCATTAGAATTAATAATGGCAGTCAGACTAAGCTTTGAACAAAGGAAATTCATTCTAAAATGCTACTGGAAGTGTGAAAACGCAGTTGAAGTGTGCAAAGACAGTTTAGGAGGGGAGTTTCAAACAGATCCACCAACGCGACTTACCATCACTCGAATTAGAGATAAGTTTGAAGCCGATGGAACTGTTCAGAATGTCCACAAGAAGCGTTCCGGAAGACCACGGACATCGACAAGCCCCACAAAGCAAGAAAGAGTACTGGAAAACGTTCACCAAAGTCCAAGAAAATCTGTGCGGCAAGCGAGTCGTGAGGTAGGAATTTCAGAATCGTCTGTCCAACGCATTTTGAAGCGCTGTCAATGGAAAAGTTACATTCCAAGATTAGTCCATGCTATTAATGAAGATGATCCGGACCGAAGAGTGGAGTATTGCGAGTGGTACTTGGCACGATGTGGATGTGGATTGGACGAAGGGGTTTCGTAGAATACCCTCCGCGTTCACCAGACCTCACACCACTAGACTTTTTTTTATGGGGATACTTAAAAGACAAAGTCTACGCTATAAAACCTGCAACAGTCGCTGAATTGAGAGCAGCCATTGAACGAGAATGCACACAAATACCAAACGAAATGTTTCGTGATGTTTGCGATTCCATTGCTTCGCGTTATCAGCAGTGCCTGGACCAGAACGGACGTCAGTTTGAAAACAGGCGTTGACAAAACAATTAAATAATGTCTGTAGATTCTATTACATTTTGAAAATGAAATGTATTTTAATAAACACTGCCTTATAAGTATTTAAAGTGTGTATACATTTTTTTGGGACGCCCTGTATATATATATATATATATATATATATATATATATATATATATATATATATATATATATATATATATATATATATGGGATGAATTTTGCAATTAAACACGTGAAATGAATGAATGATGAAAACCCACAAGGAAAAAGAAAAATGATTCCAGGCCTTTCGTGTATTCAGAAGTACACCTCGTCATTCCCTGACGAGGTGTACTTATGAATCATTTTTCTTTTTCCTTGTGGATTTGCATCATATAATATATATATATATATATATATATATAATATATACACAGGGTGGCCCATAAGTCCCAATAATTAAAGCGAAAACCCAAATTCAGCGGAGCTCACACTGACGTAATCGATTATATTTTGTACTTTGAATAATCAATAAATATTTCTAAACTTATTATAAACCTTTCTTTTTGCTTTGTTTGATTTTTTGTAGTTTCGCGCTAATTATAACCGATTGGGACTTATGGGTCACCCTGTATACATATGTTTGTGTGTGTGTGTGTGTGTGTGTGTGTGTGTGTGTGTGTGTGTGTGTGTGTAAGTCGGTTAGCATAATTAAATACCAAAAGCTTTCTTCAATCTGAGTGTTACCGATTACCGATGACTACAGGATCATCCTTCAGGTTATCGTTCAAACCACAGAGTTCCCCATCAAGCCTATTAAATTCACATTTGCAGGATTTCTGCTCTCGTAGCTCTAAATGATGACCTCACACGATTGTATAGATTACATTATTGCCGACGGAAGGACGACCCTTCTTACATTTTGAAACTGAAAATAAGTACCTTTGAATTTATATTTTATAATAGCATGAATAAACTACAGGGTGTCCCGAAAGTCTTGTTACACTTATGTATAATCTCGAAATATTGTCGTTACTTTCAGGTAGGGGTTTTCCCGATCCCTCCCTAGCTATAAGTAGTTCTGGAGGAGAATATTTTTAGAAAAGGAAAAGGTAATGAGGCTTTGTCGAAAATAAAAATGTTTATGTAAGATTGAGTAAGTGAACAGTCAAAACGATGAATAAGCATTCATCTGAAACTCTTATTAAGGTCTATACGAGGCAATAGCTCACAAGAGAAAAAGTTGAAATTATAAGGGCGTAGCCGGCCCCCCCCCCCCCAAATGTATTAAGTAAATTTTCATGCAAAATAAGAGATTGTTGTACCTTATTATAATTTAAAAGGAACTTCCTTTTGCGTATACGTTTTCTTTACAGATCTTATACGTTCTCCTGATTAATGTTACAAACCTGAATTTTATTTTATTTTATTTTTTTTTTTTAATTAAATATGTTTTGAAAGACTTTACGATCCAATAAACGTTAAATCGCTGATTTTATCGACATGAAAGTGTTTCTGAAGAAATGTTAACTCATTTTTACATTTACGAGTCAAAATTAAAATAAAACTTTTTAATAACATAAATAATACAAACCAAAATTTTTTTTTTCCCTCAGTTCGTAACTGTTCTGAAGAAAAATGTATTTTTAAAAGTTTTTAACGCGTGTTCCTTTTTACCTTTTGTAGACCAAAGTTATTTTTGTTATAATGTCGCTTTGCGACTTTATACATCATTATTTCTTTTACCGCTTTATAGAGAAACAACTGTTTTATAAGTAAAAATTATTTAACCTCCTTAATTTCCCAAACATCACTCACTTCACGTGAATATTTTGAGTAAAATTTTATGAGTAAAAATGAAATATTTCCCAGAGTAGGTTACACACGTAGATATTTTGATATATATTGTATGAATATTAATATCTTTTTATAAAATTATCCACAAATGTAAAGGCTTCGAAGTACGGACAGTAAGTTGGAAAACTTTTAACACTTTCACTCCTTCGCGCAAAATATGTTAAATATTTACATTGATCGCTTTGACGTAACGGGTACTGTATGGCCTAAATGACTGAAATGATAAAAACAAAATCCAATATGTTTACCAATGATAATGGTTGCGCTTCGTACGAGCTTCAAATTAAATGCATATCTTCATTCTGATTCTTGTTTGGTCGTAGCATTTTTCAAATACCTTTCATTTATATATATATATTTTTTTAATGCAGGGAAGAGGGGCCAAGGGCGAGCTCCCGCAAAAATACCGCCCTCATAGAAGAGGAAAAAGAAGAGAGCCGAAATCAGGATCCAAAGTTTTCGAGGTGTTTAGACACTCTGCGTTTGAAAGATTAGAGGTCATAGGCAGGGGGAAAGATGGATTGATGAAGGTTGTTCCAGAGTTCACCAGTTGAGCAGATGGAAGTTTGGGAGTACCGATTAACCTTTGCATTAAAAAGTTGGATAGAAAAGTGATGAGAATGTGTCGAAAGTCTGGTAATGCATGCTCTCCTTAAAGGAAGAAGCATGTAGTTAGAATTCAGAAGAGTAGTGTCCGTTATAATAGCGACAGTAAAGAGAAAGTGAGGCAACACTGCAACGAAGAGAGAGGGATTGAAGAGAGTGAGTAAGAGGTGAGAAAGTGATGAGACGAAAAGCCTTTGATTCCACCCGGTCAAGTAGAGCTGTGTAGACTAAGCCACCCCACGCATGAGAAGCGTACTCCATACAGGGGCGGACAAGATCCATGTACATAGACAGCAACTGAGTGGGAGTGAAGAAACTGCGGAGTTGGTACAGCACACCTAACCTCTTAGAAGCTGTTTTAGAGAGAGAGAGAGTATATGTGATCTTTCCAGGAAAGATCACGAGAAAAGGAAACACCAAGAATGTTAATAAAAGAGAAAGGATTGATTGGTGTGTTGCTGAGGATAAGGAGGCAGTCGTGTGGAAGATTGTAACGAATAGACAGAGGAAGGAACTAGGTTTTTGAGGCATTGAAAACCACACAGTTTTCTCTGTTCCACTTAGATCAGAGGTCAATTGCTCCATAGCCGTCTCACGCGAATCATAGAGTGACTGTTGAGAGGGACGCAATAGCAAAGGTTTCACCGAAGTCCCGAAAGGAGGATGACGAAGAGTCCAAGAGTCAGAGAGATATGCAGGAAGTCGCCAGTAGAGCGTCCCCTGCGGAACCTATACTGACGATCTGAAAGAAGTTTATGAGTAGAGAGGTGTTTAAGAATGTTCCTATTAATGGTAGATTCAAAAACTTTAGAAAGGCAAGAAATCAGAGCAGCTGAGGAATAGTTGGAGAATTGAAAACGGCCACCTTTCTTTGGAACAGGCTGAATGAACGCGAACTTCCAGCAAGAAGGAAAAGTATCAAATGAAAACAAAGAAGAGTGAGTTTGCATGGGCAGGGTGTCAACACAGCAGCACAGTTCTTGAGAATAACAGGAGGGACACCATCAGAATCGTACGCCTTCCTAGAGTTGAGCACAAATAGGGCCGGGAAAACATCTTTGGAAGAGATTCTAATTTCAGACATAATTAAGTCAGGGGGAGGAGGAGATGGAGGAGCAGCACCGAAACCGTCCAGGGTTGAGTTAAGGGAGAAAGTTTTATCGAAAAGTTCAGCTTTATCAGTAGAAGAGACGACAACTGACCTTCAGAATGAAAAAGAGGAGGGAGAGAAGAAGTAAAATTGTTGGTGAGGCTTTTGGCTAGGTGCCAGAAAGAGCGAGAAGAATTAGAATTAGAGAGATCTTCGTTTTCACATTTTTTTTCTGATGAAGGAATTTTTGGCGAGTCGACAACAGATTTTGCACGATTCCTGGCAGAAATTTAAGCTGAAAGCCCCATCTCTGTTGCGGATAGCATTAGAACAAGCAAAGTTAAAGCAAGGTTTTTTTTGCTTTAATATAAGAAAAGGAATATGGAATGTATGCCTCCATGCCGAGAGAATTACCTCCGTGATACTCTCAGCGCACTCGGAGGCAGTAATCATTCCATGGGAAATCAAAGAAGTACTGCTTAAGGTCCCCCAATCAGCGGCGCCAAAGTGCCAAAGGCACTTCTCTTTGGAGGATCGAGAAGCCGAACTGGAGCGATAGGACAGGAAACAGATATAAGATTGTAGTGGGAGGAGCCCAATGGAGAAAAAAATTTAACAGAGTAAGAAGAAGGATGAGTGGTGAGAAATAAATCCAAAATGTTGGGCCTATCTCCATGGCGATAGTGGATGTGAGTAGGGTGCTGTACAATCTGCTCTTGTTTATTCAGGATAGAGAAGTTGTAAGTTAGTTCACCGGGAATATCAGTGAAATGGGAGAAAATCCAAAGGTGGTAGTGAACATTGAAATCACCTAAACTGGAGATTTCAGCAAAAGGAGTGGGATAGAATGTATTCCACTTTGGAAGTGAGATAGTCAAAGAGTTTTAGATAGTCAGTAGAATTAGGAGAAAGGTATACAGCGCAGATGTATTTAGTTTGAGATTGGCATGTAAGCAGTAGCCAGAAGGTGTAGAATTCAAGTTCGGGAATACGAGAGCAAGTTAGGTCGTTGCGTACATATACGTAACATCTACCTTTAGAATGAAATTGAATATGGAGAAAGTAGGAGGGTGCAGAAAAGAGTTTGCAGTCAGTTGTCCCAGACACCGAGTTTCACTGAGGAAGAGAAGGTGAGGTTTAGAGGAGGAGAGGTGGTTTTCAACAGGGTGGAACAGTGAATTAAGCAGAGGTGCGGGACATCTGGAATGGGTAGTAACAGAACCAATCCCACTGTCCAAGGAGGGGGGGTTAGAACTAGGGAAATTTATGGTCCTCTCTCCAGGCGACTCGGATGTTCTTAAAAAACGATACCACTTTATTTTTGCTTTTTTTTAAATTTTGAAAAGATTGTGTAGTGTGTAAGATGCATGTATGGGCAGTGAGGCACAGAGGGAGAAGTGTGTGTTTAAGAGCATGCTGGACAGCTCACAGGGTAGATCAGACACGGAAAATCATTAAAAAGTTTAACTCTTCTAATACCAGTGGGACCCTAATGTCCCATCAGAAACAATAATATATATCGTACTAAAATGTAGTTTTTCAACAAATGCATTTACATGTTTGAACATCTTTACGTTAGTTGTCGGGAAGGGAACCCAAAATGTGTAATGCTCAAGCATCTGAGGCCTAACTGAACCGAGATTGCCTAGCTTTTATTATTATTATTATTATTATTATTATTATTATTATTATTATAGTAGCAGTAGTAGTAATACAGTGGTACAGTGGTACAGTGTACTGTAGATAAGTTCTGATTAATTTTGGAAAGGCTCGCCTTTCCCCTATCAAGCATCGTATACGAACGTTCATTCAGGGGCTGAAATCAGCATCTCGATTCTCTTCATTCATCTCCTTCGGGTACGGCATCGATTTCAATGTCTTTCAACCGTTCATCGCCGCTTTACGGCGTCCAAAACAGCATAATGAATTGCGTTGCTTCACTTCCCCCAACCTACAACCTGCTCTTACCGATTCCGCAGAAACAAAGGCATAAGCTATACGCGAATACACTTAGGATACGGATTCCTATTGATAATTTGCCTTTCTCGGAAGATATCCTTATAGCTCTCCGGCTAAATAAGCTCTGCCCTTCCATTACTCTTCCTGATATATATATATATATATCTTTTTAATACATGAGCGATTCTGGAACGTGTGAGGCTTGGCAGAGTTTATTTATGGTTATCCACATATACATACACACACACACACACACACACACACAGTATGTATATATATATATATATATATATATATATATATATATATATATATGGGCTATGTCGTGGCCAGTATTATAGCACGGGTTCCCCTTGATCAGCGAAGTTAAACGACATTGGGTCCGGGTAGTAGTTGGATGGGAGACCGCCCTCCGCGTCCAGATTATGTAGCGACCCGTAGTTCGGATCCTACGTAAAGCTGTTGGTCCCCGCCGTCAGTGCCTTAGATATTACGAAAGAGGTTAAAAAAAACCATCATACTACTATATATATATATATATGTGTGTGTGTGTGTGTGTATATATATATATATTATATATATATATATAGTCTAAACTGAACAATTCATAACTTCTTTACTATTATGTCAATATCACCCGGTTAGGCTTCATTTCAAAGCTTGAAGTTTAATCTAGCGAGTGTTATACAAGACATTTCACCCAATTTCGATGTTTCTCTCATTTTAACAAATAAACACAAGGTCGCGATAAAAAAATAAGAAAATCTGGGAAACGACAGTAGGAGACGAGAAAGCCTGCGAGATATAGTACATTTGCCGTGAGAAAAAAGAAGTGATTTTTTAAGACTTTAAAGGTTACAGACTTACATGAAAATTGTTGAACATTTAGGGAAAGGTCCAATCCCTTTTTTTATGCATAGGTAGATACATCAAAGCACGTCCATACTCAAACGCTTTCGAGTCTTTTGCCCCACACGAGGGGTGTAGGGACAGGGACCGGTTAATGGCTTTGGCAAGTAGCACGTGCCTCAGGGTTGCTATATTGGATACATCATCCTGTGTGCCACATAAAAGTTCTCGTTTTGTGGTGGAATGTCCTGTATACCACTCAAATGAGGAAAGTTCCAGCTTTAAAATAAGGTTCAGCCGCTAGCTATTAATATTTAAAAAAAAAATATGTAGATGCGCGTATAAAACGTTTGGGTCTCTCTCTCTCTCTCTCTCTCTCTATATATATATATATATATATATCACCTAATACCAAGAAAAGTCGTGTAATTTTTATTTTCCTTCGAGATATTTTTGGAAATATAGTCTGCTGCATTTGTTGTTCTTTTAAATTTATATAATCTAAAACTTGTAGGACACATATTTATTGTATCCTTCCTCAGAAATCGATATGGGGTCTGGGTCCTTTATCACGTGATTCACTGGAATTTATCTTATCGTATAAACATCGGACAATCGCAGAATTAAGAGCGACCCATTGCGTCATAATACTGTATATGGAGGCCGCGTAGGCACACATATTCTCTCTCTCTCTCTCTCTCTCTCTCTCTCTCTCTCTCTCTCTCTCGCTATATACTACACTGAGTGGCAAAAAATTCGGCTCACTTGGAATATCACGTAAAGCAAAAAAGTGGGCAAGCTTCTGTTTATAAAAGTTTTAAAATTCGAAAATATAGTCTATGAAGCAACCAAACAACCAAATAACGAGACAAAACAACGTCAACTGCGAACACACTAGCTGTAACGAATTTTCGACTTCTTTTAAGAATTCGACAGTCTGACATTCAGTTGCTCTTAGAATGTTAGTGCCACTTTTTTCTTCCACTAGTGGGAGTAGGCATTTGCGTTTAGTAACAGATAGACTTCTAATTCTTTTGGGTTTCAGAATTGGACATTTACAATGGATTTGAGCGCCGTGAACGGTTCGACGTGTCTACCAACGTTATGTGGAGACAGGAGAGTACAACAGAAAACCAGGATCTGGAAGATCGCGCTGCACATCTGCCTGTGACGATCGTTTCATCGTCTTGAGTGTTTTGCGAGATCGTCGCTTGACTACCACAAACGTCGGCAATGAGCTTGTTGGTTTACGTCGTCGTCGTCGGCCTAGGCAAGCTACGGCTTGGGACCGTAGCGCATCTATCCGGTATAGGTTAACCTGGATGATGTAGTCATAAGCACTGCCGCTAGTTAAGTGCCAACCAGTGATTATCTCACTAGCCGTATTGAGTCCGTTAGGCGAAACTGCGACAGTACCAAAGGTGGAAAATATAACCCTTGGTTTTCTATTATTTATTTGTAAAATGGACATGGTATTAGATTAAAATAAATATTTGAATATAAATAATTAACTGACAATTGTGATATATAATTAATTATGTTTACATACAATAAAATAATATAGTATACATAAAATTAGTATTAATGTGGTTCACAATTGAATTATAATGGGGTAACTAATTTAAAATGAATTTATACTATTCCGAAATTCAAGACGGTAAAATTAACATTTAACTTGAAACTAAAATAAGAGTATTCACTACACACTCCCCCACCAGAGAGGAAGTTCAAAGAGTTCCGAACGACACAGATTTCCTCTGAACCTTTTTGGTAGCTACATGTACCTCGCTTAAGGTTGATTCCAAAAACGCAGGCTTAAGACGATCGATAGAAACCTTGTCGACCTTGGAACCGCGCTGGATGAGGAATGATTTGCGCGTACGTCGGAGAACTTCATAGGGTCCGTCATATGGACATTGGAGAGGCCGTTTTGGGACAGGTACACGAACGAAAACGTGGGTGCAAGATTGGAGGGCTGGGGAAACAAAGATGTTCTGTTGGCTAGTCAATCGAGGGGGAACAGGCTGAAGGGACTGCATGTGAGAGGAAAGTGTTTGAGCGAATTCCGTAGGATCACATGACTTATCCCCTGCAGTGAAGTAGCCACCTGGTAGCCGCAGTGTTGTTCCATAGACTAGTTCAGCCGCTGTAGTCTTCAGATCACTCTTAAATGCAGAGCGAATACCAAGCAACACGAGTGGAAGCTTATCCACCCAATGGGAGTCTTCGTGACACATAAGGGATGACTTCAGCTGGCGATGGAAGCGTTCGACGAGGCCGTTAGCTTGCGGATGATACGCACAGGTATGCGCATGTACTGTACCCAACAAGCTGGTAAACTTCTTCCAAAGCGAAGACTCAATTGGCGACCTTGGTCAGTGATGACTTTTGTCGGCAATCCAAATCTTGATACCCATCCATGAAGAAAGGCTCTTGCAACAGTGTCCGCTTGGATATCAGGAAGTGGGATGGCTTCAGGCCATCTGGAAAAGCGGTCGAGACAGGTGAGCAGATAACGTTGGCCTTGAATCACTGGAAGAGGGCCAACAATGTCTACATGAATTACCTCAAATCGCTGGGATGGGGGGGGAAATGCGTCAAAGGGGGACCTGGTGTGCCTTTGGACTTTGGCACGCTGGCAGGCAAGGCACGTTTTGGTCCAATGCTTGACATCCTTCCGCATCGAGGGCCAAACAAAGCGAGAGGTAACCAGGTGTTGCGAAGCACGGATACCAGGATGGGAGGGCTTATGAAGATCCGTGAAGACTGCTTGTCTGTGACATGGAGGGACATAAGGGCGAATAGCAGCTGTTGATACGTCGCAATAGAGGAGCACAGACAATCCTGGCATACTCATTTTCTTGAGGGAAAGTGAGTGAGTGGAGTCTTCTCTGAGCAGGTCTTGTAGTTCCGTATCCTTATCTTGATCCTGTGCAATAGCATTCCACAGTGTAGAGCTGAAGGTAACAGAAGTAATCTCTATTCTTGAAAGTGCATCCGCTGGAGTGTTCAAGACACCTTTGATGTGGCGGATATCTGTGGTAAATTGCGAGATATAATCGAGTTGCCTGATGACTCTGGGAGAGTGGTTACAGCTGTTTTTTTGAAGACAGTGATCAAAGGTTTGTGGTCGGTAAAAACACAAAAATCTCGGCCTTCAAGGAAATGTTGAAAATGCTTCACGTTTAAGTAAATAGCAAGAAGTTCACGTCCGAAAGCACTATAACGCGTTTGGGCTGGCTGCAGCTTTTTCGAGTAAAACGCGATGGGTGCTTGTTGACCGTTAATGGTTTGTTCCAACACTCCACCGATCGCAACATCTGAGGCATCGACCGTCAGAGTTAGGGGGGCATCACTGATAGGAAATGACAGAGACAATGCACTATTGATAGCATTTTTGGCATTGTCGAACGCCTGTAAACTATCGCTACACCATACCAATTTCGTTACCTTGCGTTGTGTGTGATCATAGCGTGTAGAGGAGCAAGAACACTGGCACAGTTTTTAATGAACTTGTGGTAATAATTTACCAAACCTAGAAACTGACGTAACTCACGCTGATTATTTGGCATAGGGTAATTTTTTATCACTTCACACTTGTCCTGAAGGGGGGTAATTCCGTGCTGCGAAATCGTGTGACCAAGAAATTCCAAGGTTGGCTGTGCAAACACACACTTAGATGCATTAATAGTAACACCGTATTGTTCTAAGCGTTGAAAGAGGAGTGAAAGATGTTCCTTATGTTCCTCTTCCGTTGAGCTGGCCACAAGCAAATCATCGATGTAGGCATAAACAAAGTTTAAGCCTCTGGTGACCTCATCTATAAACCTCTGAAAGGTTTGCGCAGCATTCCGTAGCCCGAACGGCATCTTCAAAAATTCGAATAACCCAAATGGTGTACAAACTGCAGTCTTGGGAATATCCGAAGGCTCTACGGGAATGTGGTGGAAAGCCTTAACGAGGTCTATTTTACTGAAGATAGATTTGCCGTGGAGAAGAGAAGTAAAGTCTTGGACATTTGGTACCGGATATCGGTCCGGGATGGTTGTCGAATTCAAAAACCGGTAATCCCCACATGGTCTCCAGTCTCCTGACTTCTTCTGGACCAGGTGTAGGGGAGAGGACCAACTGCTTTTGGAAGGTCTTATTATCCCAAGATCCAGCATAAGCTGGAATTCCGATTTGGCAGCTTTCAGTTTGTCCGGGGCAAGACGTCTGGGTTTTGCAAACACAGGGGGACCTTTTGTTGTAATGTGGTGGGTAACGGTGTGCTTAATGGTATCACCCATCTGCATCGGTTGAAGAATTCCTGGATATCGCTGGAAAAGGCACTGGTACATGGAATTAGGGGGAACGAGGGAAAGTGCAGAGTTCGAGGCGTCCGGAAGGGCAACCTGTTTGGCAAGAACAGAAAGCAGTGTGGCCTGGTCACATAAGCGTCGCTTGTCAAGATCCACCAGAAGTTTGAAATGCTGAAGGAAGTCAGCGCCGATTATGGGATGCTGCACTTGAGCACAGATGAAAATCCACTTGAAGGATCGGTGAAGGCCCAAGTTTAGTTCACGCGACTGAGTACCGTACGTGGGTATGCGTGAACCGTTAGCAGCGTATAGAGGCGGAGATTCCGAGTGCTTATGACCAGATTTTTGAGGGAATACACTGACTGATGCTCCGGTATCAACCAAGAAATTGACACCAGAGTTCCTGTCCTTTATGAATAACAGGTTGGCAGTGCGAGTACTAGACGCCATTAGGACTCGCTGCTGGGGTTTTCCGACGAAAAATTGCAAGGGGAGATGCACTTCCTAGCCTTCTTTCCAAATTTCGAGTGGTAGAAGCAGATCTTCCCGGAACTCGAACGATGCCTCTTCGTAAATCTTGACCGAGAATGGCTTCTTTGCCGTTGATTTTGTAGCAGAGAACAAACGTGGTTGAGTTGTTGACTTAACTCTTCCACTTTCAACTCCAGTTCCGATTGTGTGTTCACGTTGTTGACCGGAGCTGTGTCAATCTCCACTACTTTGTCGGCAGTTTCTGCTAGTTTATCAACTGGAGTAGCAGGATCCATAGTGGCCAAGACACGCTGAGCTGATGGAGGAAGTTTCTGCAAGAACAACTCTCTAAAGATGTCCTTATCGAAGGTTTGTGCGCGTTCGCCTAGAGCGCACTGCATAGCCCTCAGCATTTGAGTGGGCTTACGGTCTCCAAGTTCTTCTTTCGAGATTAACTGATGTAGTTTCTCACGCTCGGAGACAGTGGTGCGGCACAGGATGGCAGACTTCAGATCGTTGTACGGGTCCTCACTCGTGGAAGTAGATACGATGACGTCACGGACTTCAGAGATGACGCTCGCTGGTAGAGAGGACAAAACATGATCGTATTTCGTCCTGCTAGCGGTGATCCTTCCCAAGTTGAATTGTGATTCCACTTGGTGGAACCAAATAAATGGATCACCCGGCCAGAAGACGGGGAGCTTTACGCTCAAGTGGGAGATGGCACCAGCGTCGTCAGGCATCTTCTCCTATGCTTGCTGACGTACAAGCAAGACGACAAGTTCCCAACGAAGGAGTGGAGGTTGAGACGAGCGCAGGCACAGAGCGCACGGGCAGGGGTGAGGGGCAGAGGGCACGAGCGACATTACAGTCTGGTCCTAGTCGCTCGGGTGAAGGGGGTGATGGGCACGAACGACGTTACAGTCTGGTCCTAGTCGCTCGGGTGAAGGGGGTGATGGGCACGAACGACATTACAGTCTAGTCCTAGTCGTTCGGGTGAAGGGGGTGATGGGCACGAACGACATTACAGTCTAGTCCTAGTCGTTCGGGTAGAAGGGGTAATCCAGCTCCGGGGTCACCAATTGTTGGTTTACGTCGTCGTCGTCGGCCTAGGCAAGCTACGGCTTGGGACCGTAGCGCATCTATCCGGTATAGGTTAACCTGGATGATGTAGCCATAAGCACTGCCGCTAGTTAAGTGCCAACCAGTGATTATCTCACTAGCCGTATTGAGTCCGTTAGGCGAAACTGCGACAGTACCAAAGGTGGAAAATATAACCCTTGGTTTTCTATTATTTATTTGTAAAATGGACATGGTATTAGATTAAAATAAATATTTGAATATAAATAATTAACTGACAATTGTGATATATAATTAATTATGTTTACATACAATAAAATAATATAGTATACATAAAATTAGTATTAATGTGGTTCACAATTGAATTATAATGGGGTAACTAATTTAAAATGAATTTATACTATTCCGAAATTCAAGACGGTAAAATTAACATTTAACTTGAAACTAAAATAAGAGTATTCACTACAAGCTGGAAAGGTCTCGAGACGTCAGTGTATTGGAGCGAACCGTTATGAGACTTATGGAAAGTGGCTTACATGCTAGACGTCCAGCAATCGGCCCGGAATTGCTCCCACACCACCGCAATGCTCGTCTTGCTTTCGCTCGTGAGCATGTCAATTGGACTATGGGCCAATGGGGACGAGTATTGTTCACGGGACGAATCAAGATTTAAGCTTCGAACATCCGATGGACGGGAAAGAGTCTGGAGAAGAACAGGAGAAAGATTCGCCCCGTGCACTTTTACGGAGGGGGTTGCTTTTGGAGGAGGCTCAGTCATGGTCTAGCGCGGTATCACTTCAAACTCGCGCACAGAGCTCGTCGTTGTTGGTGGTGGGTTACTGACATCCGCAAGATACGTGGAAGAGATCTTGCTGGAGCAAGTGGTCCCTTTTGCTCCTTACGTTGGCGAAGACTTCCTTCTACAGCACGATAATGCTAGACTCCCATGCGGCAAGAGCAGTTAGCGATTTCCTTGACGAAGCTGGAATTCGTCGAATCGAGTGGCCTTCCCGAAGTCCGGACCTGAACCCCATAGAACATCTCTGGGACACGATGGGACGACGTCTTAGGGCTCATCTAGTAGCCGGCTCCTAACACTCTACAGGAGCTACAACAAGCTTTAACTGAAAAGTGGGAGGGAATCCCACAGGATGTGATGGGATGAATCGACGAATGGTTGCAGTCATTCAAGCTAGGGGAGGCAACATCTCTTATTAACCCTAGATCACAAGGTTTTTTTTTGGTGTTGTTTTATTGTTTTTTTTTTCAATTTTTTGTTTTTGTCGAAATCTTTGTTTTTTTTTGTTACAATTTTTTTGTACAGTATTTTTTGATAATAAATAGTATTAAGCAGGTGTTTAAAGATTTTTTCATGTCCTCATAGATTAAATTTTCAATTTTAAAACTTTTATAAACAGAAGCTTGCCCACTTTTTTGCTTTTCGCGATATTCCAAGTAGGCCGATTTTTCTGCCGCTCAGTATATATATATATATATATATTATATATATATATATATATCCCCCACCAGGATTTTAAACCTGGCCCTCTGGCTTGGAGACACGAGCGTTGCTGCAATAGAATAAAAGTCAACAACGTAGAACACCTTCGACCGCGAAAACGTTATACGTTTCTTCGCGTGATGAAATGTTGCCTGATTGTTATTAACGTTTAGCCATCGTAACCTAACGGTTAACGCCCGCGTCTTCGAGCCAGAATGCCCAGATTCAAATTCTGGTGGAGGATAAATTTGGCATTTATATATATACCTTACCTTATGAACCTTATGTTGTTTCGTGCGTTATATATATATATATATACATATATCAGTGGCGGCTGGTGGTCAGGGAGAGTAGGGAGGCCCAAAATTGTTTATAATATATGCTGTATAAATAGACTAGATTACAAAGTGTTAGATGCCCTATTTTCTGCATGTCACGATCGTATAGAATTAATACTATCAATAAAATCGTCTTTCATAGTTTATAGTGATAAAAACAAAGGAGGCCCGGCCTCCCATGCCCCCTCTGAAAAGCCGCCACTGATATATATATATATATATATATATATATATATATATATATATATATATATATAATTCTCATACTAAAATTCACATGAACTGAGTTCCAACAATCCTCGACCTGTAGCCAAAATGTAGTGTTATTTTTAGCTTATAACTAACATGTTCTCTTGCCGGGAACGCATTTTCAGTTTGAAGTGTCAGTCGTACAGAAGAAGTGCCTAACGGCATTCAAGAAGGATTTTATAAACAGGACAGTGCCAAACAAGTGCTCACTCTGGCGTTTGGTGAAAATTGTTAAGACAGGTTAATGTTACCAATCCGTTTGGACGGGAAGTAGTCTGCTATGTTCTTATTTTTTTTTTAAATGCTGGAAGGAGGGGCCAAAGGCGAATGCCCGTGGAAAACTATTGTTCTAAGATTTCAAAAGTGGATCATGCATGGTTGGAGTTTAGTTCATGCAAAATTTCACCATGATAAATTTAGTGCGTATAAAAGTTATGGTATGTTCATTACGTTCAACAGAAGAGAGAGAGAGAGAGAGAGAGAGAGAGGAGAGAGAGAGAGAGAGAGAAGTTGCAAGAGTAATGTACATGAAGTTAGATTTCAGGCTTGAACACTTACTTATCTTTGTGAAGCCGTATACTGTATATATATATATATATATATATATATATATATATATATATATATATAGCTTCTTTCGTGGTGTTTCCAATCTCCTATAACTCTGATTGTATTATAGATCTGAATTTGAATTTTCTTTCTATCAATTTAGGTTTATGGAACTCGGAGTGCCAGAAATCACATCTGAACACTCCATTTTTCTTCGTAACTTGTTCACAGATCTCATTTAGCGCTTGGTTAAATTTTCACGCCCGGGCTCTTTCGCCTTACTTTTCCTGATAGCAAGTCACCTTTGCGTATAATTGCGTCTCATCAAGTGACCTTGACTATTTAGTGTCCTTGCGTGTTAACTGAAACAACACAGTGGATATAGGTCAGCGAGTAAACGGCCGGGGAAAGAGTGCCAAACGCCTGTTTTCAATGGGTCAAGGAAACGTTGGCCTAAAAATGAAAGAGAAAATATTCGTAATTGCATGATTCAACGAAGAGACAAACAAACTATTTGAAAATTAAGACCACGAAAACAAATTATTTTCTCACCGTATCTTAAAATAATAATTTGTACCACTTTGCCATTAATGAACATTCACAGAATCGCACAGGATAATTATTTTGCTTTTTGCCTTAATTGCATTTACATACTTGCTGTTTAATTCAGATTTATGGTGAAGCTATTAGGGGTACATACAACATATATATATATATATACACAAACTCAGAATGGTCCCCTGAGAAATTTATGTTAAACACAGACCGTGCATGGAACAAGGAACTCTTCTGGGAAAATTAAATCCACTATAGTCCGAATAAGTAATGGTAAATGACAAATACCATAGTTTTTCTTTTTCATGATGCTAGCCCGACGTGGGCAAGCTCTCTCGCAAAGAGATCCCATAAATAGCTTCCCTCACCAGCTATCTGCAAAGCAGACAGGATCCAGCTTTGGGACATGGACCTAGGGTTTAAAGCAAGCCTAGTCCCTACATTCAGAACCTCTATGGTATTTGTCATTTACCATTACTTATTCGGACTATACAGTAGTGGATTTAATTTTCCCAGAAGAGTTCCTTGTTCCATGCACGGTCTGTGTTTTAACATATATATATATATATATATATATATATATATATATATTGTAGATACGTCAGTGACTTTAGGACATTTTCCTTCTATTTATTAAGAAAGAATTAATAAACCACTAATATGATCCCGTCTCTCAAATACACACATAAAGAAATATTTCACTACTCTTTCTCTTAACCTATGCGGAGGGAGAAAACCCTACCGTTAAGATAATTAAGAATTTGCACACTACACCAAGTAGTTAATGCAATTATACTATAATAATTGCACTAATCTTGTTTATTGTTTGATAACAACTTTAATATTGCAAACTATGGAAGAGTTAGATTAACCATAGTTGAATTAACTACTCGAATTCGTGTGCAAACCATATATTTATGTTTTATTTTAACCAAGGATTTTTCTCAGTGTAGACTTAGACCGTT
Organism: Bathynomus jamesi; assembly: GCA_023014485.1. Taxonomy (NCBI): domain Eukaryota; kingdom Metazoa; phylum Arthropoda; class Malacostraca; order Isopoda; family Cirolanidae; genus Bathynomus; species Bathynomus jamesi. The sequence continues at coordinate 570,022 of JAJOZX010002046.1, read as the reverse complement.
TTAGGGCCCCAGCTGCAGTGACGTGTCTCCATTATATAAAATCTACTTCACTAATAAAGCTTTCATTCATCGCGCTTGTTAAATCAGCTCCTTTTATTTGTCCTTTCAACAAGAAGTTACCTTTCTTTAAGAGTATTTAATTATTTTCTTTCTCATATACAGGGTGGACCAAAAGTCGGGACACATAGGGGAAATTTATTTATATTATTTGTGCAGCGCTGGGTTTGGACGATGCTGGATTGAATGGCCTCTGGATTCCAGTAAAACCAATAAAAACCAGTGTGAGCACATCGCAAACGGAATTTCTCTTTAAGTGATCAGGAATTCCATGACAAGATTTCTTGGAACTTCTGTTCATTGTTCCAAGAGCAGTTGAAGAGGGTATTACCCCTTAATAAGCTATCAAAATCGGCTGTACGCGAACACTGCCATCTAACCAACCACTTACCAAATAAAATAATATACACGACACCCACAAATCCCAACCAACCGACTTCGCATATTAGAATATATCTACTTTTATCAGTACAAACCTAGGCCATGGGAGCACTACACATACACATTACTGTCGTTTATTCAGTTTTCGTGTGTAATGTAGGATTAAAGACACATTACTCGCGATTGTTCAGCTCTTATTTCTCATGTATAATATTGATTTCTTTGTATGGTACTGGTATAATACTTCAATAATGACTTTGCATTTGTTATATCGATAATGACAATTATTAATTAATTAATAATTAATAATTAATAATTAATAATTCTTATTCATGATTTATGTATTATTAATAATAACTACTAGTTTTATTTTTAATAAGAGCCCAGTAAAGCCTAAAGCTTAAAGGCCAAATTAAATGAAATAAATAGTCCAGCTTCGCAGTTATTTATACCATTGTAAATTATAAGACCACTGCATTTATTTTATTATTCATAAAGGTTATTCAATTCAATTCAATTCAATCCAATTCACTATATTCATCATTTCTTTAACTAACAACTAACCGATTATCCTCTTAATTTAGTTATATGTCTTAGTTCATTATTAAAATTTATTTTATCCAATAAAGTACTCTTGAATACTTTATATTGTATTAAATAAGCTTCAGTTCATGTATGGCCTACTTTTATACGTCACTTTTAAATTTTAAACACTGATAATGGAAGTGTATATATATATATATATATTCCGAAACGTTTGGTCTATTAAAAGATGATAATGATAATAATTAATCAGGAGGGCCCAGAAACTGGCACAGCGCTCAGGCCAACTAATGCAGCTCATTATTTTACCTCCTGTATTATTATTATTATTATTATTATTATTATTATTACCAGTATTATCGGGATTCGAACCCCTGACCTAAGTGTCTTCGATCGTAGAGAAACGGTGTTAAGTACGCACTGAGGTACGGACGGTGGTTTTCGTATCTTTAAGTCGCCCTGGTTTTGCTTCCGCCCGAATTGTTTATTCTGACGAAGGTCAAGCTTGTCACTCCACCTTAGACCTACAGTTAAACGTGGAATTCGAACCACACCCCACCACGGGTGGTCAGAAATTTTAAAGTCCTCACCCGGACTCAATCTCAAGCCCTCCCAATCAGCAGCCCAGCGTTTTTTACCACTAGGCTCCCCAGGGTATTATATATATATATATATATATATATATATATATATATATATATATATATATAAACCAACTCACTACTTCACCAGGCCAATTCGAGAAGAGGGGCGACAAGCTTGACCTTCGTGAAATGAGGAATCATCGCACGGAACCTTTGAAAGGTTGAAAGGAAAGGTATATATATATATATATACTGTATATATATATATATAATATATATAATATATATATATATAATATATATATATATAATCCATTTGCAAAAGAAGGAAGTTGTCCTAATTTTTAAAGATTAAATTTATTAAGTTAAAGGTCTTTTTTATCGCTTCCATCTATCGAACGTTCTCAGAAATGGGTTTTGAGACCTCATTTATCAAATTTTCTATCTGGGAATTTTCGTCCGAAGTCGGTCTCGAGAGAATGAGGGATACGTCCTTTTGACACCTCGGTTTCTTCAAAGACTTTTTCTCTATTCATTTATCGATTTTCTCAATGACGAAAAGCTTAATCCAGTACTGTACTAATAACGTATTTACCGCACAAAAAGTGTTTCCTGCATTATTATATATATATAATATATATATATATATATATATATATATATATATATATATATAAGAGAGAGAGAGAGAGAGAGAGAGAGAAAAAATAAAAATAATCCTAGCCAACATTCAGGGCCTTAAATCAAACCATTCTCCGGATAAAGTTTTATACCCGAAAGGACTCGTGTAAGAAACCGGAGCAGACTTTGCATGCCTCACGGAAACTCATTTAAAGGACTGCCAGGCGAACTGTGAAAATTGTGAGTTCTGTGTTGACAAAAAAGAAATACAAATTGACAACTATAACATACTCCGAGCCGACAGAACAGTGAGACGTGAAGGAGGATGTGCTATTTACACACGCGAAAGGCATATGGCAAAAATGACGATAAGTACCTCAAACAGCTACGTAGAATGTGTAACAGCAAAAGTTGAAAAATTAAATATTGTACTAATTGTAATGTACAGACCCCCGAACACGCCAACCTTAAAATTTTCAGATTCCATTACAGAGGTAAGAAACTGGGTAAAAGATCTACATTCTCCAACCCCAAATATTTTTCTCTGTGGTGATTTTAATGTCCCATTCATGAAATATGAAAAGATAGGAAAAAATATATATACAACAGGACAAGGGGGGCACATGGGAAGACCAGGCGCAGGTAAAAATGCTACTAGTTTCTAGCTGATGAATTTATGTTAACGCAAGAAATAACAGAAAACACAAGAAAAAAGAACTGCATAGATTTGGTATTCACAAACAACAGCAACCTAATTGATAATATGGAAATATCCCCAGCTATAATATCGGACCACAACATTATTGAAATAACAACCAATATAAAAGCAACAGGAAAGGAAAGAACACGAACAACAGAAAGAAGCAAATTCGAAATTTTTAATTTTCACTCCAAAACTATAAACTGGGAGATGTTGCATCCAGCATGGAAGTAATAGATTGGAAAATCATTTTCGACGCCAAGACAACAGAAGAGATGCTAGTGACTTTAGAGGAGAAGACGTTGGAATTGTGGGAAGACATGTCCCAAAAATGCAGCAAAGAGGAAAAAGAAGCAGGTTCGAGAGACAAAAGAGGTCATTCTTCCGAAAGAGAAAAAGAGTGACTGCAAAACTAAGTAACTGTAAAGATAACATCAGGAAAATATTAAATCATAAACTGCAGAGTATCGATGACGTCATACAGGAACTAATTGAGAAGCATACAGAAAAAGAAGACGACGCTATAGAAACGATAAAGGTTAACTCAAAGTACTTCTATAATTTTGCAAAAAGGAAGTCAAAAAACCATGCGACTATCGGACCTCTGAAAAACGAGAATAGTGCTTTATCTGATGATCTGACAGAAGTATCTTAAATATTAAGAGCTCAGTACGAATCATTCAGTATCCCAAAAACTGACAAACTGATATGCGATAGAAACGCGTTCTTTGAAGAAGAACTACAAGGGGAAAGTATAATAGACTTCAACTTTACGACAGATGATATTACACAAGCTATAGGGAAACTAAAAGCACACTCAGTGGCAGAACCGGATAAATGGAATGCCACACTGATCAAAAATTGCAAGAATGCAATCAAAGAGCCCCTTATTGGATATGGAGGCGATCACTAGACACGGGAGAAATATCGGGCATCCTGTGTCGCTTACATCTCATCTCACCAAAATATTTGAAAGAATAGTTAGACAGAAAATCTATGACGTTTTGGAAACTCAGAAAAAAATTCAATGATAGCCAACAGGGTTTACGTCAGGCAGATCATGCCTATCACAACTAATGGAACACTACAACAACATCATTGATGCACTTGAAAGTAATGAAAACTGTGATGTAATATACACAGACTTTGCCAAAGCGTTCGACAAGTGTGACCAAGGAATCATAATACATAAACTGAAATATATGGGAATAACAGGAAAAGTAGGGAAATGGATATATAATTTCCTTAGTGAGCGCGGCAAGTCGTTACAGTACAAGGAGTATCTTCATCTTCATCAGAGGTCCTCAGCTCAGTACCACAAAGAACAGTATTAGCTCCACTACTCTTCATAATCATGCTAACTGACATAGATGAGGACGTTACCAGAGACAGCACAGTAACATCCTTTGCCGATGACACAAAGATTAGTAAAAAAATAAGAAACCCAGAAGATATAGGATCTCTACAAACCGACATGAACAGAATCTACAAGTGGACGGACGACAACAATATGAAGTTTAACACAGAAATTTCAGCTGTCACGGTACGGAAAAGAGAAGACCTAAAATTTATGGAATATTATACCCTAAATGGACAGGAAATTCAGAGAAATTCTAAAGCAAAAGATTTAGGGGTGGTAATGAATGATGATGCGAAATTTGAAATACAATTTAAGATAGCAGTAAACAGAGCGAAGAGAATAACTGGGCAGATACTAAGAATCTTTAAACGAAGGGATAGGAATATAAATGATTCCTCTACTGAAAACACTGATCATACCCAAATTGGAATACTGCTCTGTCCTAATATGCCCATATAAAAAAGAAGACATTAGTCAACTAGAAGGGATTCAAAGAAGCTTCACAGCCAAGATCAATGGGTGCAAAGAACTAAATTACTGGGAAAGGTTACGCGAACTAAACCCATATTCACTGGAAAGAAGAGAGAGCTACACCATTATTTACACTTGGAACATAATGGAGAAACTAGTACCTAATCTTACTCTGAACCCTGTAACTCCCCAAACAACGGTGGAAAGTAGAAAAGGAAGATTGTGTCGTGTTCCCAAATTAAAGGCTAGACAGGGAACATCCTTAACCCTGAAAGAAAATAGTTTTTTTGTTGTTTAATCAGTTGCCCAAAGACCTAAGGAACACGAATGATGTTGCGGTGGACATCTTCAAAAAAAGATTAGACGTCTGGCTCTGAACAATCCCCGATGAGCCGGGCGTACCTGGCTATGTGAGGTGGAGAGTACAAGAAACCAACTCACTACGTCACCAGGCCAACTCGAGAGAAAGGGCGACAAGCTTGACCTTCGTGAAATGAGGAATCATCGCACGAACCTTTGAAAGGTTGAAAGGTGTATATATATATATACACACACACACACACACACACACATATATATTATATATATATACACACACATTTTAACTGCAAAGAACACGCAGTATAATTAACATAAAGAACGACGCTTGTATAGGAGAACATTCCGCGCAAGATGAGGAGGGAGAACGAACAACTGAAAAATGAGGTTTCTGCACGCATGTAGGAGAATTACGACTTCTGATCGAGTGAGGACCATGGTGTAGTGGTTATCATATCTGACCGGCAATCGGAAGATCCAGGGTTCGATTCCCGGGTGGTTACCTCATTTTTTCATTTGTTCGTTCTCCCTCCTCATCTTGCGCGGAATGTTCTCCTATACAAGCGTCGTTCTTTACGTTGATATATATATATATGATGCAAACCCACAAGGAAAAATAAAAAAATATTCCAAGGCCTTTCGTGTAGTGACGTAGGACTCGAGACCGGTCTCGAACCCTTTTTTTATGGTGTCGGTCTCGGTCTCGGCCATGATGGTCTCAACTACATGAATGTGATGTTCCTCAAATGCAGCAAACACTTTTGTTTAAAGTAGGCAGTTAACTACTGAAAAATGTCACCAACTATGAATTTGTGAATAAATTATGAGTAAATTTTGCAATTGTCACTTGATAACCTCTTTACAATCTTTATTCCTGAATGTAAAATACAGAGTTTCGGAATTAGGCATTTCACAATATTGAATGCGTGCAAAAATTGCTGCATATTGTCTCGGTTTCGGTCTCGAGACCGGTCTCGAAACCTTTTTTCTGGTCTCGGTCTCGGTCTTAACTACATCACTGCTTTCGTGTATTTAGGAATACACCGCGTCATTCCCTGACGAGGTGTATTGCTGAATACAGGAAAGGCCTTGGAATATTTTTACTTTTTCCTTGTGGATTGCATCATTGCATCATTCACGTGTTAAGTGTGAAATTTATCCCATGCATATATATATATATATATATATATATATATATATATATTTTGTACGAGTGAATAATTCTTTATTTATAAAATAAATATTACAATTTTACAATAAAATTTACAATAAAAGGCTTTACTGGGCTCTCAAATTAATTAAAGCTGAAACATCACTTCATAGGAATTTATGATTAATAACGTATAAATCATGAATAAGAATTATTAATTAATTTCAAATGCATAAGCGAAAACTTGATAGTTAGACAAGAGAAAAGAACAAGTAATGTACATTTAATCCTAGATTTTTATTAGTATTCCATTATTAATCGAGATTTCAACTTGTTTTTAAACGAATTTACTTTCGAAATATTTTTTATATCAGCATTTAAATCATTCCATAATTCCATTCCAATGAAAATGGGTAATTCTGAAGATGAAGACAATCGAAATTGTAGTTATGTTAATTTAATATAAAGATATTGCACACTTAACATGAATAATACTTATCCAATACGAAAACCTTTGCATTTCAGAGTAAACGAATCGTTTTCCACGAAAACGGTTTGTTTCAGTGGTAATCTATAGTGAATAAAATAATAATTCCAAATGAAGTTCAAATTCTTTATGGTTCCAAAAGTAAGTAAACTCAGAGAATAATACGATCAATAATACATTAAAGGAATTCCTACGTAGTGAGGAATAATTATGTTTTGGGGGTGTATTTAACCTCCTTCATAACATCTATTAGGTTTTACGTTATTTGTGACTTTTATCATTTATTGCTTTGTTTTATTAAAAGAAGAAAACTCATCCTCTTAATCTCTTTCATTAATGGCATTATTTTGATCGAAAGAGCTGGTGACCCATCGAGCAAACATTAATTGCTTTAATTAATTTAATTACATTTATTGTAGGGCCTAAGGTTACAAGTATATATAGATATACAGTGTATATATAAAAGAACAATGAATAATTCTTATATTCATATATTCTTATATTCATTTTTGCATATAGAGTCCAAACTCGCGTAACTCTAACTGTATATAAAACGCAAGTTTGGATAATTTTTTTTATTTTCTTTCTCTTTTATTTTTGCTGAATAAAATAATTGATGAATTATTTTTTTTTAATAACTTAATCATAATTTTAGATTTAACTTAATAATGTAATCGTGTTAAATTCTGCAATGTTCATTTTCTTTATACATTCGCTCTTCGTTGTAAAAGATGAAGTCATGTCTTGCTTAACCCTTAATTTTAAATTTGAAGCATTTCATTTTGGTTCATATGCGTTTAATTTTAATCCATAATAAAATACACACTTCAATTTCCATTTTTAGTTAACTCGGCAGATCAAGATAACATCAGATCTGTCAATATGCGGCTTAAAATAAAAATATGGCTTCATCTTCAAATATCTTACTCATCTGTCTAGACATTGCTACAGCTAAAATTTATCTTATCTTCAAATATTTTTCAAAATAATTCAGCCTATTGAGAATAAAAAACAAAACAAATCAACATTAAATAATAATGATGTCGCCCAAATTTATGTATATAAACGTATAGAATTTCTCCAGTGATCATTCTGATTCTGTCTGATCTGACTTAGAGGCTGAGCATTACCTGTAACATTTTAGCAGTAAACTACAGTAAGAGAATATCTTTGTCTGCTCCTTCGAGCCTTGTTTTCTTCAGAGAACTTAGTGTTAAAATAGAGAAAAATAATTTCCCGATACGCTACAAAAAGAATCGGGGAACCCTTAGAGAATTTAGTAAGCTTCACAGAATCCTCCGATCCACTATAAGAAGAAATAGGAGAGTACTATAAGGGAAACTACTGCGATTCCCTACACGGTACCAGCTACTCCAAAGTAACAAATCCGTTGCTGCTACCTAACTAGAACCCCCGTCAACCTCGAACCGCCCAATGCCATAGACGGAGGGGTTAACATATACTGTATACTGAGTGTATATATAGTTTTGATTGAAATTGTTGATTTGTAGTCAGTCACAAAATGCCGTGATGTAGTTATGTAATCCTTCGTTAACCCACTACGGTGTGTGTGTTGGAAACAATTAATTTGATCTTGTGCTAATCTTGTGCTAAAAATCGGTAGTTTTTCCTTACAAATTTGTATGCTCCTCCCACAATCCTTTAATGTTTAATAATTTTTATTTTTTATTTTTTCTCTCTCCGTTTATTGTATATGTAACCCTTTATGTACTTCAGTGTTCCTGAGGATGTCATTAGACGAAAGCGCTTGAGCACCATTCTGTTTCGTTTCCTTCGTGGTTTTATTCATCATATATATATATATATATATATATATATATATATGAAAATTATTTCACGAAAGTAACACGTGAAAAATATTTATGATGAAAAAAACCACGAAGGAAAGGAAACACAGAATGGTGCTCAAGCGCTTTTGTCTAATGTCATTAGACGAAAGCGCTTGAGCACCATTCTGTGTTTCCTTTCCTTCGTGGTTTTTTTTCATTATATATATAATATATATACAGTGTTGGGCACGTTACTTTCTATAAGTAACGGCGTTACCGGTACCGTTAAATTGATAAAAAAGTAACGTCGTTACCGCTTCAGTTACTTCTATGAAAAGTAACGTGTTACCTCTACCGTTACTTTTAAGAAAAGACTAAAGAGTAAAAAAGCCTTAATAATACCAAATTATACTCTATATGACAAAAAAATCAAAACATAAATTCAAATAAAAAAAAATGGACTGTCCAAACAACTAATTTTGCAGACTTTTTAGGAGTTTGTTGGTCGATTTCAGGAACACTAGTTTTTCAAAATTGCCATTTGATAGTCCTTCTCGTTTGGAGGAGCTAACAGCTAATTAACAGCTAATAAATGATACTAGTCAAATGATCAGTTTCAAAGTAACGAGTAGCGAGTAACGATTGAAATCGATCTAAAAAGTAGTGCCGTTACCATTTTCGTTACATTATCTCAAAAGTAACGGCGTTACCGCTACAGCTACCAAAAAAGTAACATCGTTACGTAACGGCGTTACTAGTAATGCCGTTACTCCCAACACTGTGTGTATATATATATATATATATATATATATGTGTGTGTGTGTATATATATATATATATATATATATATATATATATATATATATATATATACACACACACAATACACATATATACATATATATATGTGTGTGTGTGTGTTTATCCAAGCTAGAACATTATTTTAGTTGTGAAGGAGTCACTCTTTAGATTAATAGTAAATATTAATAGATGGGAAATTGCATCATTTCACTGACTCAGTGTCTTCATTTCACTCATACGGAAATGGCTTTATCCACTGAACTACGGACGCTGGCTTCTGATGATGTAAATGGTGTTCTGACACATAAGGTACTTTTACATTTTCTGTATTAAGGTGTCACATGAAAACTAAAAGAAATCATTTATAGTAAAAGTTTAATACGGCAAAATGTACAGTAAATTTTTTTATATAACGTTATAAAAATATATTAAACTATTTGGTACATTTTTCACAGGTAAATTTGGTAAATTTCGTTTACGTTTAAGAAAGCAGGAGTCTCAATCATAAAGACATTTTAAAATTTTTATTATTGTTATTATTATTTTTAGTAGTAGTATTGTTATTATTATTATTAGTAGTAGTAGTGGTATTATTATTATTATTATTATTAGTATTGATATTATTATTGTCAGTAGTATTAGTAGTGTTATTATTATTATTATTTTAGTAGTAGTAGTAGTAGTATTATCGTTAATATTATTATTAGTAGTAGTATTAGTAGTATTAGTATTAGTATTATCGTTATTATTATTATTATTATTATTGTATTTATTATTATTATTATTATTATTGTTATTATTATTATTATTATTAGTAGTAGTAGTAGTAGTAGTAGTAGTAGTAGTAGTATCGCTTTCATCATGATAATACGAGTACATCCTCAAAATCTATGTTCTTTATTTAAAATTTAGTTTGCCAAAATGTAAAAAGAAAACGATTTTAGTTTACAGAAAACATGATTAAAAGCAGTAACTAAAAAATGTTTTTGTGCTGCGGTTTTTTTCTTTTCATATTTAATTTTATTAAACTTGCTGCCTTCATTCTTCATACATACCACCTGGAAGAATAACCGTATACGGTGTATATATATATATATATATATATTATATATATATATATATATGCAAATAACTGCAATGACCGCGCAGTATATAAATGAATAGAAACGACATAAGTATTAAGGAACGTTTCTGCACACGAGGAGGAGAGATAACGAAATAATGAAAAATGAGGCGGTTCGCCTCATTTTTCATTATTTCGTTATCTCTCCTCCTCGTGTGCAGAAACGTTCCTTAATACTTATGTCGTTTCTATTCATATATATATATATATATATATATATATAAATCTTACGTAGGATTATATGAACAGAATCGAATTTCCAAATATCAACGTTCAACCTTATACAAGTCGACTTTATTCAAGATCGTTATTTTGTACGTACATGAATTTCAAATAAAAAGGAAAAGTTTGTTCAATATTTTGACTAAAAGTGACCAACCCAAACATACATTTCAAATTTTCAATGAAAATAACTAACTTGACCTAACCTAATCTAACCAAAACGAACCCAACTTGACCTAATTCAAAATAACTTAACATGAATTTAATTGACATGCATGAGGTCGAGATTTCCAACATTATGCAAGTTCAGAAATTTTGATGTCGACATTTTGCAGATCGACATTGTTCCGTTACCCCGATATCAATTTCATGTAACGTAATAGGATTACGTATACACCAGTTATTCAAGCAGTATATTTTCTACTTTACTTTACTGTCCTCACTGGATTTATTTAACTTAATTGCTTTCAAAGTGACAAATAAAAGTAATTTAGGGCGTGAACGAAAATAATTCTTTGATTTTATTTCTCATCGTAAAAATATTGGACAGATCCACATTAAGTTGACACCGTCATTCCTGACATCCTCAATAATAATCCTGATATGAAAATGAAAATGAAAATGAAAAGGTTTATTGGCAGACTATAGTCCATATGACAAATATTATTAATACAATGACAGTTCATACACTAAGGATAAAAATATACACAATTGATTAGAAATAATACTGCACTGTCGAAGTTAAGTGGAGCTACAGACAGACGTTTTCGTACCAAAAAGTCCATAGCTTAGAGGATAAATGGCAGGACTCATGGATAGCTTGGATGATCGGGTTGGTTGATTTTTAATTCTTTGCATTAGACTGTGTTGAGCACGTCTTGTTACCTCCGGGAAGCTCGGGACATTGCGGGTAGCAAACATTTGCGAAGCTGAGCATCTCGGGGGTAATTTATGTAAGAGTCTAAAAGACCTGTTGTACAGCAAATTTAGGGTTCTGCCAGAACCTTTTTTATAATTCACCCAGAGTTGCTGACCGTATATATTACTGCAGAAAGTACGAAAGAGTGAGTCTTTAGCTTCACTTGTACAGAAACGAAAGTTCCTTATGGTCATATTCGCTTTAGCACACAGGCTTCGAGATTGTTTTCTTATATCCGAGTCATCACTCAAGGAGCTGGTAATAGTTTGACCCAAATACTTAAACTCTTGTACTTCCTCAATTACTTCACCATTCATTTTAAACCTTATATAAGCTGGCTGATTACAGCTTTTCGGATGAAATTGCATAACCTTAGTTTTTGTAACATTAAAAAGAATATCATGTTTCTGCGAATACACTTCGCAGACATTTAGTAGCCGATCCAGACCTTTAACAGAAGGACTTATTAACACCATATCATCGGCATAAACTAAGTTATTTATCCTTGCGTTATCTATACAACATCCCACAGTTGCCTCATTAAGTGAAGCAATTAATCCGTCGATATACACATTAAACAGCATAGGGGAGAGCAAGGAACCTTGTCTCACCCCGCAAGAGGAGCCAAAACACTCGGATAGTACATTGCCCCACCTAACAGTGAAAGATTGGTGGGAATACCAAAATTTCAATAAATTTAATATGTACATGGGAACCTTCCTGTCTTCTAGTTTTGCAAATAAAATATTGTGGTTCACCCTATCATATGCCTTACTTATATCAAGGAAACAGCTATAAATGGTTGAATTACTGTCAATGTATTTAGATATTGTTTCTTTAAGTACATAGATACACAGGTCAGTTGAGTGGGACCTTTTAAAGCCAAACTGATTAGGAGATGTCCATAGGAAATCATTTAATCGGAGTAACAAGAGTTTTTCTAGTAGTTTCGAGAAGCAGGAAGCGACAGCAATAGGCCTGTAATTATTGCTGGACAGAATGTCTCCGTACTTATTTTTGACCAGGGGCAAGATATATACCCTCATGAACTCTGCAGGGATATAGCTATGAGCAAGCATGGCTGATAGGAGCAATGATATATGCAGACATACTACGTCATTTGCATATTTTAAGTGCTCATTCGATAAGTCATCTGCCCCTGACGCAGAACCAGTCTTTAACTCTTTAATTAACCTCTCTACTTCAGAAAATGATATCAAAATATTTTCCCTTGTCCCTCCCACGTTTCGCTGCAATCTATCTTAAGATTATCCCTACTCACACTATTAAGAATGTTAGAGTAGTGATTTTTCCACAGCTTTGCAATTTCATCCTCCCCCGACACCCCATCGATTGTCGGAGGGAGGACATTTTTGACACCCGTTTGATTCTTAACAAATTTCCAAAATTTGTTATTATCGTTATTTTTGCGAACTTCACAGGCTTTTGATGCTCGAATAGACTCTTCTTCCTGTTTACATCGCCTTATGGCCGCCTTATACTGACCCCGACTTCTACACATATTCAAGTATACTGGTCCTAATCTGGGTCTACCATGAAAGCACCACAAATGATAGGCGTCTTTCGATTCCCTCTTCAGGGGGTCAATAAAATCATTCCATCCAGGAATAACCTTAGTATGATAGTTGTAAGATTTAATCAAGGGGCTTCCTGCTTCTTTTAACAGGGATATTATCTTACTATAATACCTATCTATGAGTTTACAGTGAGAATCATTTGAGCAAGGATTATTACAGCCAAGGTGCAAAATTTCTAAATTATTAAAGATGTGACATGTTCTGTCTTTGTATTCTATTCTCTGCTGCATATTAACATTGGACCAATCGACGCGATTATTCTTACCTATCGAGTTCTTGTTAAGTCGTGTTGCGCATAAATTGGTAACGTTAATTAATATTTCTAATGGTCTATGACAGTGATGGCGAACCTATGACACGCGTGTCAGCAGTGACACGCCGCAGGGTTTCAGGTGACACACGATGGATGTTGAAAATTTTTGGTATTCTGATGAAAAACTGCAATAAATCGTCTACGATCATTTTCAATTAAGGCGATTGTCGGTTTTGTCCCATTGAAAGAAATCTATTTTATAGTTAGCCTATTTTTAATTATACTATCATTATTACCACCCGAGACTCCATCATATGTGCAAATTAGTTATATAATTAAGTATATTATGAATTCATAGATTATATTTCAATATACTATTAGTTGAATAGCCTAGTACTTTCGATTAATAAGTCAGCTATCTATGATTTTGTAGTTAAATTTAAAATGCATGTATGCAAGTGACACGCCAACAATATCATTATTTAAAAAACACGAATTTTGGCACACTTGGATAAAAAGGTTCGCCATCACTGGTCTATGATCAGAAAGAAGGAAATCATGCAAAATATGAACTCTAACAATTCGATCTTTTAGATTATTACTAGTGAGACAATGATCAATCCACCTGGTGGTACCACTCATATCGCTAACGTATGTAAAATTACCACTGGCTACCCCTAATACATCTACAATAATTTAGGGTGGAGCGAAAAATACTTTTTTTCTAGTATGAAGTTCTAATAGTGATTAAAAGTTGCATTTAGTGGACGAAATATGCCTGCCAAAATATGAGTTAATTTGTTTAAAATTTTCAGCTGCCACTAGGGGGCTAAATTTAACACAATTTTGTGTAAAAAGGAAAAAAATGCTTCTATTTTAGGTTTGTCAAACTATTATAAAATTTTATCTTAGAACTATCTAATAGTTTGATTAAGATTCTTAAATGATAGGAATTCGTTTTGTAAAAATGCCTTTTCATATGCTTAATATCTTCAGCTGCCACAAGAGAGCTGAAGTTAACACAATTTAGAGTAACTGAGTCATGTTGAGACTACACTGAATGTTGTGGGGGAGGGTTTGGGGAGGGTTGTGGGGGAGGGTTTTGGTGTGAAGGAATTTCTTTCTGTGAGTCATTAGAACAGTGTGTTAACACTTGTCTTCTTAGGTAGTAGGCCTAGTCGCTCAGTTGATCGGAGAGTTTTTTAATATGATCGGAATATTATAAAACTTTATTTTAAAGTGATTTATATAGAGATAATATTGATTTTATTATAAAATGCTTGTTATAATGTATTATATAATTTTAGTTTATTTTATAATATATTATATATTTATATAATATATTATATATACTTATAAAATATATTATATATATTAATTATATAATGTTTTGATGTTACAGGATATTTTGTGATTGTGAATTTTTCTTAAAAATATTATGGCATCAAATACTAAATATAAACATTTCACTAGAGAACATATGAAGTGTGCCATATTTGAAGTACCTTGTGAGATGAGTGATATGCAACTACCAACTTATAACTGCATTATGAAAGATTACCTGTTCACAAAACATTTAGTGAAGGAGCAGATGAATAACAAGGAGCCTTCATTTTCTGAAATAGCAGAGGCAGTTTCCAAAAAAGTAGAAAATATTTGGAAGAAGGCCTCTTTGCCAATAGTTTCACATACACGCGTTTTACAGATGATGCGAGTGTACCATGATAAATACAGGTCCTTATTAAAGCCATACAAGTCACGCAAGGATCAGCCTAAGTACAAAAATCAGCTTGAAGAATTTGAAAACTCTTCAAAATGCACTTTGTTTGACATCTGCACCTGCAAATGTAAGGAGTTTAGGAGATGCTCATGTGAAAAGAGTAAGAAAGTCCCTCCAAAAGAGCAGGATTTTTTAAATGACCAACGAACACGCAGAATAATGGTGATAGAAAGCATTGACATAGCACACACAAGACGATTACAAGCAAGAGAACATCGAAAGGAAATGGAAAAAGCACGTCTGGAATCCTCACAAACAACTAGTGCTGCTATAACCAATACGTCCAACTTACAAATCGAAACAGAGACAAGTGAACTTCAACAACTAGAAGAGATATCTGAAGATAATGAGGAAGATACAACCTCGACTCAATATGTAATATCAGAACAACAGATGCGTGAGCCACTGCCTTCATTAGCAATTACTTGTGATAGATTTAAAATGTCGGACAGAGCTGGGGCTGCTATTGCTTCTGCAGTATTGGCAGATCTTAAAATTGTTACTCCCGAAGACAAAGGGAATATTATAGACAGAAGTAAGCTAAGACGTGAAAGACAAAAACAGAGAAAGGAACTACAACAGATAAGAGAGCCAAAAACCATGCGGGGATTATACTTTGATGGCAGAAAGGATAAAACAATGATTCAAGTCCAGGAGAGTGATGGCTCTAACCACCAAAGAACCAAACGCGAAGAGCATATCAGCATAATATCTGAACCACACTCTCTGTACTTTGCACATGTGACACCTTCCAGTGGCAAAGCTAAATACATTTGCACAGCGCTAGTGAATTGCTTGAAAGAAAGGAATGTTGATATAGGGAACATCGTTGCAGTTGGCTGTGATTCGACAGTGGTTAACACTGGTAGTATTGGAGGCACAATAAGATTACTGGAAGAAGCCTTTAATAAGCCATTGCAGTGGCTGATATGCCTTTTACACCTTAATGAACTTCCATTGCGCCATCTGTTTCATCACTTGGATGGTACCACTACTGGACCAAGAGCATTTTCAGGAGAAATTGGCCGAGCACTTTCAGACTGTGAAAAGCTTCCCATAGTTAACTTCAAACCCATTGAAATTCAAGAGGACATGTGTGAAGTTGATGTAGATGACATAAGTACTGACCAGAAATACCTTCTTGAAATTCACAAGGCTATATCAAGTGGAACATTCTCAAAGAGTCTTAGTCATAAGAGTCCAGGCAATATATCACATTCAAGGTGGCTCACCACAATAAACAGGACTCTGCGGTTATATGCAAGCACAGAGAATCCTTCAGGCAATTTACAAGAATTAGCTACTTTCATTGTTAGGGTATACGCACCAATGTGGTTTCAGATAAAGCGTAAACCATTATGCCAATATGGTGCTAAACATATGTGGCATATGATTGCAAGAAGCCGGTATCTCCGTGAAGAGCTTAGGAGAGTACATGACTCAGTCATTCAGCGAAATGCATATTACGCAAATCAAGAAAACATTCTCATTGCAATGATAGCTGATGAAAGGGAGCATGTGCGTCAGTTGGGATTTAGGCGTATCATAAAAGCAAGGGCATGCATTCAAGAAACAGATGTTATCAGGTATTTTAAGGTGCCAGAAATAAATTTTTATGCCAAAGACTATACAGATCTCATTATGTGGCAAGATTTTCAGATAGCAGAACCACCGATAACCAAAGGAGTTTCTCTTGATGATATTGAATCATGCATCAAACATGGTACTACTCTTCATTCAGAATTATTTCAGTTTCCATGTCATACACAAGCCGTAGAGAGATGCGTCAAGCTCGTTACAGACGCTGCTGGATCAGTCTGCGGACCTACAAACAGAGACGGTTGGATTCGTGCTACATTAGAATCAAGGAAAAACAGCCAAAATTTGACACAAAAGCAAATTACTAAATAGTCTTCAGCAAGAACCCTTTCTACAGGGAGGTTGGTTGGGGAAAGGGTGGTAACTCCGCTAAGGCACGAAATAACGTTTCTTAACTGTCTCAAGCCAGTATAAAGGAGGAGAGACATCCTAATTTATTACTGTTCCCTTTTTCAAGTAAATACAAAATCATACTTAATTGTCATTTTTAAGTTAACTTCAGCCCTCTTGCGGCAGCTGAAGATATTAAGCATATGAAAAGGCATTTTTACAAAACGAATTCTTATCATTTAAGAATCTTAATCAAACTATTAGATAATTCTAAGACAAAATTTTATAATAGTTTGATAAACCTAAAATAGAAGCATTTTTTTCCTTTTTACCCAAAATTGTGTTAAATTTAGCCCCCTGGTGGCAGCTGAAAATATTAAACAAATGAACTCATATTTTGGCAGGTATATACCGTCCACTAAATGCAACTTTTAATCACTATTAGAACTTCATACTAGAAACAAAGTATTTTTCGCTCCACCCTAAATTCTACATCACTTATACTTAAATTGGCCGACTCGCACATGTTACCCAATTCTCCAAAGAATTCCGAGTTCACATGTGCGTTAAAGTCCCCCATTATTATACAGTGAGAATATTTGGGGTTATCTGATAATGACTTAATTTTGTACAGCAAATCAATGTATTCGTCTAGATTACTGCCGTTGTTGTATGGTAAATAGCGGTTTACAATTAATATGCAATCATTGTTCACTTGTAATTCAATGCATAACAACCTTACGTTATCGCTTGTTAAAAATCTTATATGTTTTGACAAATTTTTCCTTAATAAGAAAGCAACACCACCAAAAGGCCTACCGTACATTAATTCATCTGACAAGTCTACTGCTGATGACGCATGGTACATAAAATCATCATGGATGGTAGAGAGGAATTTTAGCTCTTGCTTAGGTAGCCAGTGCTCCTGCAGGAGTATCAAATCTGCACTGTCGCAGATTTTATGAACATCTACAGTTGAATTCCTAACTGACCTTACATTATATGAGACTATTTTCAACAAGTTATCCGCCATGACTGATAGAAAATTTATTATTAGTAAGATTATTATTATTATACACAGTACAACTTTCAGGCATTGCCGTTAGGGCGCCTATTATTATTATTATTATTATTATTATTATTATTTTGCCTTCTATCAAATCTCCTGGAAAAGTGAATAAACTCCTTAACAATAATACCGTCAGGCCATTGACTCATATTATACGGGTTGAAATGCGCATTTGCACCTTTAATTATTACTTTAAAAGAGTTATAATAGGGCGATTTCGTGTTTAGTTTATTAACTATCACTATACTGTGTTCACCAATGATTTCTTCTATCATGTGTCGAATATCGCTTGCCTCGTTCGAGAGCTGAGTTCGCGACACAAATAGGGTGAGATTCTCCATCGGTGGCCTCGCCGCGGAGACCGGTTGAGGAGACCTTTGGGACTGGCGCCTATTAACAGTTACCCACCCGTCCTGCTCCCTCGATCTCCCTGAGGCAGGGTTCGCCTGCCTGAGGGATGGGTGGCACAACCTTTGGGGGATAGGAGGCCCCTCCCTTACTCTGTGGCTTGGTGAGGGTCTGTTAGCGGTGTTTATACCCTGACGGCCGCGCGTGCCTCTCCTTCTTCGGTGGGAGGGGGTGGAACTGCGTACCGAGCGAGGCGTAGTCGAACACCTCTCCTCTGCAGTGGGAGGCAGGGAAGAGGGCAATGATGCCTCGACTCTCGGCATTGGACCGTCCCTGTTCCGCATTGTGAGATCGGGAGCAGAAGTCCTTTCCTGAACGGGAGTGGGGTTGACCGCTACCCCTGCATGCTGCGTTTCCACCCCATCTTCAGGGGGGAGTTGGAGGCGGGGATTTCGTTTCCCTCGCTGCCCGACGCGCTTCTTGGAGATCTGGCTTGCTGAACTACTTCCGAGTAACTAGGCTTTGGGAGGAGCGTCTCTTTCAGCGCGTCTAACTCTGACAGGAACTGTTCTATCGAAATCGCGTTTTTCTGATTTGACACCACGTGTTGGTGTTTCAGTTCAACTATCGACTTTTGTACCTCATTATACTGTTTGAGGAGCACCGAGACGTTTACGTCACCCATAGAGATTACCGGTATTCTATGGAAGTTAGTAACGTAAAAGGTAATATTATTCTCATTATCCCGGAGGGTCGACACTTTATTTATAATGTCTTTCAGGGTATTCTCGTTTTTAGAATTACCTCTATGAGTTGGGAGGGAAGCACCGAACAGGGTGTTTGCTTGTACCCTCGCATGTTCTATTTCTTCTGAATCATAAAAATCATGACAGACAGATACAAGAAGGTCTGACTTAATATGAACTACTTTGTCGAATATGAAACATAACAGAGGATTTTCTACAAGATTTACAGCAGACGACCCCATTGTATCACACTTAGCAAGAGCTAGAATAGCCTACTACTGATTGGATGCGTGTCGAGCTGCAAATGATGCACAAATCGAGTTTGTCTAATTTCTTCATAGAAATTAGTAGATGTAACATTCATATGTTGTGAGCCTCTCAGAAATATATATATATATATAGAGGGTGAGTCAAAAGTCTCCATACATAGGCAAAATGGTCACTTTATTATGCAAGCACTTGTAAGTCACAAAATATGCTCTATGTGGGCACCATTACACTGAATGTACATACCGATGCGTTCCTCCCAGTCATGGCAAACGCGCGTTAACACGTCTGGTGTTATGCGTGCACACGCATCACGAATGCGTTCCTTTAGGTGGTCCGTGTTTTGTATTTTCACCTGGTACACCATGGCCTTCAAGTGCCCCCACAAGTAAAAATCTTGAGACAAAAGGCATCTCAGCACATCACCTGCAAAAAAATAAAAAATAAATAATCATTTATTTATCATGACCATTTTGCCTATGTATGGAGACTTTTGACTCACCCTGTATATGTATACATATATATATATATATATATACATATATATACACACCATTGTAATTTTATTTTATACAATTTCAGTTTTCTTTACTATTAACAAATCCTTAATTACTTCTTGATAAAAATTCTTGTTAAAAAATAAACGCTTTCTTGAATTTAATTAATAGTAATTGTTGTTGTTGTTGTTGTTGTTGTTGTTGTTGTTGTTTTTTAACCTCTGTAAAACCTTACTCAATCCTTTATAAACACTTTTAACTATAAGATTAAAAGTCGAGGGAATATTAAACGCTTATTATTTTAACAAAGTTTAATGGAAAGTAGGAAACCATAGAGCTGCATTCAACTTTTAGGCGATTACCTACACTGCCTATAGTATATATTCTATACGAAGTTCACAACACAATAATAAACTTCAAGCGGATATATAAAAATAAGAGTGTCTTCCTGGCTTTTCTAACGTAATAATTCTGTAATATTAATTTTGAGTCCATTGAAACTTAACTCAAAGAACTCATACGGTATACGAGAGGCTCACAATTTAGGATGGTCCATAATTTCACTTTTTAAAATTTTTAATGGTCCAACGGGCTAATGTTGCGGGCATTGGTGCAAGAAACAACATGGTTACCAGTTTTTGGAGTTCCGGTAATATCAGACCCCCACCCCCACCCCCAATTTATATGGGACCTAAAAATTTGACTGAGAAAACGAAAGTTTTCCGCTTCTCTGTGAATAAACATATGACTACATTATTTTTTCTTGGTAATAATGTATTATTTTAATTAATTATATATTCTAGGGGTGTTACCGCCACTCTGAAGCATCATCCCAGGCAGCTTCACGGCGATGGGCTTCGAAATTAGACCAGCTTATCAAGCCAGCTACAATATATTTCGAATGGGAACAAACCTGATTCCAGGTCCCATCGTTTTTTTTTTTGCATTTATTTTTAAACAAAAATTAATTCCTTTTACAATGATTAAAAAATTATACCAAAGTTCAATTAAAAAGATAAATACTTCTGCATAACATTACACAATAAACGCTCACTTAACATAATTATACATTTCAGCCAAAGATTTTTTCTTGAAGTCTGGAAGAAGGCGTCGATGTTGCTTTATAACTTTTACCAGAAATTGTTTTTGTGATTCATCATTAATAATTCTGTCTTCGAAATCTTCAATCAGCTTGATTGCTCTCTCGGCAGGATCATTCACAACTTTCATATTTTTGACAAAGTTCTCCATAACTTGGAAAGATTTGCAATTTTTCCAAGAAGTAACAGGTTCATTTAGCCAGTCACTACTAGTACCCAAGCATTGGAAAACAATTCACCCTTACCAACTAACTGACACAGTTTAATTGTATTTGTTAGCTTAGGGAAGATTGGCTGACCTTTGGGAGGAGGGTGTTGCGGGTTTATTTGACAGACTTTCTTCATTGACTTTGCAATCAGACTTTTTTCTGCATCTGAAATTTGCCGGGAAAACAAATCAAGTGGTACTAGTTCCTCAGTCAGATACCATAGCTGACCATTTAATCCCTTAAGAGCACTGGATGCTACATCGTGATCATAATTTTTATATTCAATGAGTTCATTAAAAAGATTTAAATCGTTAACAGGTGCATCACAGGCGACGGAAGCAAGCAACCAAGGTTTTATATAGTAGAGGCAGTTGAATATGCACATTCTCTCTAGTTTTGCTATCATATTTGAATCATACCCAGCTTGATCAGAGAATGCGTACATCTTTGCTGGATACAATACAGATGGCATCCACCTCGCATAGTGTACTGCCCCAGGCTTAGCCTTATCAAGGCTGGAGACGTACATATTCTGAATAGTTCTTTGATCTTCAAGGAATTTTATATCTTCGCTTTTGTTTCTTGTTGTTCTCATTCTGTCTTTCATTATTGTTTCAATAGAATCTGCTGCCGATATATCCAATAGCATATCTAATTGTCTACAAAAAATATCCTTTTTATCTTCGAAAGTATTCCTGTTTTTGTGTTTTTTCAGTGTTTCATACTCATTAACTAAAGTCAGAATCCTTTCTTTTGGTCTTCTGCTTTTGGAAATATCTTGCATTTTAATGCCAGCTAAGTCCCAGAATTTTTTAACTTTATTAAGTACAACTGTTGCAGCCTCTTCTTTATTGTTCATAACCATATCATTTCTTTTTAAATGATAGAAATGCTGAAGTGCATCTGATTGGGATGGTAGCTGGAATAGTCCTGTAAGAATCAGTTCATCTTTAAGATTACCAATATTTGGATCATAACTGCTTTTTGTTAACTTTATATTTAATTTCTTAGGAGCAGCCATGATATTCATTTAAAATAAGATTAGAATCAACCAAGTGAAAAATGCATCATATACTATATACATCATTGGATATCTGAAAAACACATAAGATATTGGCTTTATCAGCTGTTATAGAACATTTCTATGTATACTATTACGAATAAATAATCAATTTATACACCAAAATGTGCAAAGTTAATTTCTGAATAAATTGATATGCAATATGTATGCTTTTATTTAAGATTAAATATGATTAATCTTTAAAAAATGCTTAAAAGATGTCGTTTTTACTCAGTTTTTTACTATGCAATATAAATTGGGGGGGGGGGGGGTCTGATATTACCAGAACTCCAAAAACTGGTAACCATGTTGTTTCTTGCACCAATGACCATAACATTAGCATGTTGGACCATTAAAAATTTTAAAAAGTGAAATTATGGACCACCCTAGCTCACATAGCATCTTCAGCGTCGGGAAAACTCTTTGTAAGTCTCTCACTGCCTATCACTCTCCTTAAACAACCAACGAGTCACTTCTTTTAGTTCGACAATGAAAGTGTTTCATAGTACAGAAACTACAAGTACAAGTATTTTATAGTACAGGAACTACAAGTACAAGTACAATGAAAGTGTTTTATAGTACAGGAACTACAAGTACAAATGCTTTAATAATAGTACAGGAAGTACAGGAACTACAAGTACAAGTGCTTTATAGTACAGGAACTACACGTACAAGTGCTTTATAGTACAGGAACTACAAGTATTGGTGTTTTATATTACAAGAACTACAAAACTACAAATTACAAAAAGTCGTAAACTTTCGCTCTAACTATTCATTCATATATTCTCGTGAGATGAGATGTCAATGACACTAGTTTATAGTCCTTTGTTTGAGATGCATCTCCTTTGTACAGTATATAGGGACAATGTTCGACCTCTTCAGGATGACCGGTATTTCTTCTGTGTCCAGACATCTCCATATCCAACACAAGGGTGTAGCTATTTCATTCTTATACTTTTTAATCATTGAGGCGTCTCATTTGTCTGGACCTGCATCTAAATGTGATTTCATTTGTCTTACAGTTCGCACTATATCTTTTGGAGCAAAGTCAAAATCCGTTATATTCTTTCTTTGTACCCTCTCTTCAAATAAAGTATCGCTATCACATACCATTTTGTCACTCTTTCGGTTACTGAAAACTGATTCTCGCAAAGTTATAAAAGTATTTGGGGTTTTACTCTTATTGCTTCTTCGATTCTTCGTCTTCCCTCTCTAAATGACCCTTAAGGAAAGATTGTATTTTCTCATGATTCTCTTCAGCTTTTCTAGTGTTATCTTTTTGACATTGTTGTCCGTGCTGCTTATTAATTTTGTAGCTACTCTCTTTTGTGGAATATTTTCGCTTTTATCTATCCAAACCGTTCCTCTTTCCTTTTGCCTGCTTTAGTGAAGCACATTTTCCTAAAATTTCCAGCATCTTTTCTTCGAAAATTATTAGCATTTCTTCAGTTATTTTGTCCTGGAATACAGTTTTCCAATCTTTTTTTATACAGAAAGGAGGGTCCAAACGTGAATGCCGCAAAAACGCCCCCTCCCCATAGAAGGAGAAGAGAGCCAAAATCAAGGTCCAATGTTTTCGAGATGCCAAAGGTGTCTCCTCTTTGTGGGGGGGGGGGGGGGTCAAAAGTCGAACTGAACTGAACCATATTTGACCTGATTTCTTCCCAATTTATATAGTCTTGAAGTTTTATAGTTAGGTGTAGGTTAAAAATCTCAAATTTGCTTCTCGCTTTAATGTGCGTATTTTTTATTAAAGTTGTCGTCATACTGGATGATATTTCGATAATTCTATGGTCAGATGTAATCGTTGGGATTATTTTTATATCATCAACTAGGCTGATTAGGTCCAGATAGTTATTTTATCTGGTGTTCTCGGTTATTTCTTGTGTTAACATAAATTTATTTGTTAGAGCTATCAGCATATTTCCAGGTTCCTAATATATATATACACACACACACACACACACACACACACACACAACACACACACACAACACACCTTTCAACCTTTCAAATGTTCCGTGCGATGATTCCTCATTTCACGAAGGTCAAACTTGTCACCCTCACCCCTCCTCTCGAGTTGGCCTGGTGAAGTAGCGAGTTGGTTTCTTGTACTCTCCACCTCACATAGCCAGGCGTCTAATCTTCTTTTGAAGATGTCCACCGCAACACCATTCGTGTTTCTTAGGTCTTTGGGCAACTGATTAAACAGTTTTGGTCCCCTCACAACAAAACTATTTTCTTTCAGGGTTAAAGATGTTCCCTCTCTAGCCTGTAATTTGGGAACACAACACAGTCTTCCTTTTCTACTTTCGACCGTTGATTGGGGAGTTGTTCCTTTCCAGTGAATATAGGTTTAATTCGCGTAACCTTTCCTAGTAATTTAGTTCTTTGCACCCCTTCATCTTGGCTGTGACGCTTCTCTGAATCCCTTCTAGCTGTCCAGTGTCTTCTTTTTTATATGAGGATGTTAGGACCAAGCAGTATTCCAGCTTGGGTATGATCAGTGTTTTCAGTAGAGGAATCATTATATTCCTATCCCTTCGTTTAAAGGTTGTCAGTATCTGCCCAGTTATTCTCTTTGCTCTGTTTACTGCTCTTATTTTGTGTTTCAAATTTCGCATTATCAGGCATTACAACCCCTAAATCTTTTGCTTTAAAATTTCTCTGAATTTCCTGTCCATTTGGGGTATAATATTCCATGGATTTTAGGTCCTCTCTTTTTCCGTACCGTAACAGCTGAAAATTTTCACTGTTAAAATACATAATGTTGTCTTCCGTCCACTTGCAGATTCTGTTCATGTCGGTTTGTTTTGGTCGGTTTTGTTTGGGTCGGTTGATGTCGGTTTTTGTATATATATATATATATATTATATATATATACGAGAACAGTGCTTTATCTGATGATCTAACAGAAGTATCTGAAATATTAAGAGCTCAGTACGAATCATCTTTCAGTATCCCAAAATCTGACAAACTGATATGCGATAGAAACACGTTCTTTGAAGAAGAACTACAAGGGGAAGTATAATGGACTTCGACTTTACGACAGATGATATTACACAAGCTATAGGGAAACTAAAAACACACTCAGCAGCAGGACCGGATAAATGGAATGCCACACTGATCAGAAACTGCAAGAATGCAATCGCTGAGCCCCTATATTAGATATGGTGACGATCACTAGACACGGGAGAAATACTGGCCACCCTGAAGAACGTGAACATAGTCCCAATATATAAAGGAGGAGATCGATCCGAGGCCAAAAACTTAGGCCAGTGTCGCTTACATCTCATCTCACTAAAATATTTTAAAGAATAGTTAGACAGAAAATCTATGACTTTTTGGAAACTCGGAAAAAATTAAATGATAACCAACATGGGTTTGGGGTCAGGCAGATCATACTTATCACAACTAATGGAACACTACAACAACATTATTGATGCACTTGAAAGTAATGAAAACTATGATGTAATATACACAGACTTTGCCACATAGACTGAAATATATGGGAATAACAGGGAAAGTAGGGAAATGGATATATAATTTCCTTAGTGAGCGGCGGCAAGTCGTTACAGTACAAGGAGTATCTTCATCTTCATCAGAGGTCCTCAGCTCAGTACCACAAGGAACATAGATGAGGACGTTACCAGAGACAGCACAGTAACATCCTTTGCCGATGACACAAAGATCAGTAGAAAAATAAGAAACCCAGAAGATATAGGATCTCTACAAACCGACATGAACAGAATCTACAAGTGGACGGAAGACAACAATATGAAGTTTAACACAGAAATTTCATATGTTACGGTACGGAAAAAGAGAAGACCTAAAATCTATGGAATATTATACCCCAAATGGACAGGAAATTCAGAGAAATTTTAAAGCAAAAGAGTTAGGGGTTGTAATGAGTGATGATGCGAAATTTTAAACACAAAATAAGATAGCAGTAAACAGAGCAAAGAGAATAACTGGGCAGATACTAAGAATCTTTAAACGAAGGGATAGGAATATAATGATTCCTCTACTGAAAACACTGATCATACCCAAATTGGAATACTGCTTGGTCCTAACATCCCCATATAAAAAAGAAGACATTAGACAGCTAGAAGGGATTCAGAGAAGCTTCAAAGCCAAGATGAAGGGGTGCAAAGAACTAAATTACTGGGAAAGGTTACGCAAACTAAACCTATATTCACTGGAAAGGAAAAGAGAGAGATACACCATCATTTACATTTGGAAAATAATGGAGAAACTCGTCCCTAATCTTACTCTGAACCCTGTAACTCCCCAAACAACGGTGGAAAGTAGAAAAGGAAGACTGTGTCGTGTTCCCAAATTAAAGGCTAGAGAGGGAACATCCTTAACCATGAAAGAAAATAGTTTTGTTGTGAGAGGACCAAAACTGTTTAATCAGCTGCCCAAAGACCTAGGAACACGAATGGTGTTGCGGTGGCCATCTTCAAAAGAAGATTAGACGCCTGGCTATGTGAGGTGGAGAGTACAAGAAACCAACTCACTACTTCACCAGGTTAACTCGAGAGGAGGGGCGACAAGCTTAACCTTCGTGAAATGAGGAATCATCGCATGGAACCTTTGAAAGGTTGAAAGGTATATATATATTATATATATATATCGGGTCGGCCAAAAAAAGTGAGACCTTTTAAATCTTTCATATCTTGGCAAATACGGTACATAGAACCATGAAATTTTAGTAAGTTAATACTAGGTAATTTTATGGTTTGTATGCCATCTTTTAGCATTTTAGCTGAGACATTGGATTTATGGCGAATATTCCAGAAAAATCTTGCTAATCATAGGTTCACGTTGATAATAATTAAAGCGATTTTAATTAACGTAAGGCAACTGCGGGAGGTTTGGACAAGCTTCTCAAGAAAATCGATAACACAAGAGATATCAAAAGAATACCAGGTAGCGGTATTAAATTTGGCCACCAAACAGTCCTGATTTAAATCCTGTCGATTACGGCCTTTGGGAAAATTTGTCACAGAGAATTTATCGGATCAAAGTAAGAAATGCCGCTTATTTACGACAGCTTCTTCTGGAAAAATGGGATGAGCTACCACAAGAACAAATCAATAAAGCCATA
Source organism: Bathynomus jamesi (assembly GCA_023014485.1). Classification (NCBI taxonomy): domain Eukaryota; kingdom Metazoa; phylum Arthropoda; class Malacostraca; order Isopoda; family Cirolanidae; genus Bathynomus; species Bathynomus jamesi. The sequence continues at coordinate 542,529 of JAJOZX010002046.1, read as the reverse complement.
GATGAGTTCCGTCCTAGACTGAAAAACGTTGTAGAAGTTCGTGGTAAACATATCGAGCAGTTTTTTTAACATCAAGGTTGCACCATATGTGAGTACTTTGTAACTTTTTATCTGCACATAGAATGCAGTAGTAGTGTAAATGGAGAATTTCCACTGGCATAAAGAAATGTTCAATAAATCCGTATTTCATTAATTTTCTTTTACTTTTATCAACATTCCTTGTATATATTAATATATATATATATATATATATATATATATATATATACGGTTTTTCTGGCGGAACCCACCGGAACGGCGTTCCCGTACCTTTCATGCTTCTATTTTTATTCCGATTTCAATTTTTTTTTTTTGCCACATGACAAAATTTTTGGAATAGGAAGGACACTTTTTTGGATTGCGATGATCATGTGGTGGGATGGTATAACAAATGGCAAAGGTTGTAGGAAATGTATAGCACTTCCGAAGCTTTTCTTTCAAGAACAAAGGACTATATATATATATATATATCTATATATATATATTATATATATATATATATATATATATATATATATATAATATATATTATATATATATATCGGGTGGGAAAAAAAAAAAAGACCTCGAACTTTGGCTGTAAAATCCAAAGTTATGGTCAGATTTCAATATTTTTTTCACACCCACAACTAAGTAAATTTCCTAACGGTGAACGGATTTCATAGACACCTTCGATTTTTCCATAGTTTTCGGTTTCATAGTAGAAGTCAATAAATAATAACATTTATTGAATGAATATATTTAGAATCGTGTTACTTCTCCCTTTGCATTATGTAAAGCCAACATACGTTTTGGCATTCTATTGATTAGCTTTACCATTTGTTCTTGAGGACAATCATCGTGGTGTCTATTTACTTTTGTCAACCCTCTGATAAGCAAGAAACTCGCTGAAACGTATCACTGATATACGATACGAGAGAATTGAACTGTCAGGAACAGCGATACACGTTAAAAGATAGTTTTGAAATCAGAGAAGGAAAATACAAAATACATGATATACGTCGACAATACATTATATATAAACATACTTTTTTATAATATATAACCTGTTTTTTTTATCAAAACCAACTTAATTGACTCATAAATTTGGGTTCAGTTTCTACGTTTATTGCAGTGCCAAGTGCCTTAATTGAAACAATGTTGATTATGGTTTCCATTCAAAATTAATAAAGATTTTTTAAAACAAGAGCTTTTCAAAATTTTCATTGGGTAAACTTTCTTTTTGTTTTGAAAATATCGCTAGTAATTTTTTATAATTCGGTTGAAACTACATTTATAAGGACAAAAATGGAACAGAGCATCCAGCCTACAACAACGCCGGGGACACATTGATCCTTGTGTGTTTTAGACCAATGGTTCTTAAACTTCTACACACCAAGGACCGGCAAAAATCAGCTATAAAATATTGCGGATCGGCAATTGGGAACTCCTTCACTCAGGGTCTATACATCATCACGTCATACATTTCTAATAACTTTATACAATAATATTTTAGTAAAAAAAAGTATTGACGATAATGTGAACAACATAAGTTTTATAACTGTTATTTTATACTTTCATTCGTACTTAATTCGTTAAAAAAACTAATCGTCGGTTAAAATACTTAAATTTTATGAAATTAACGATAAATTTTGCTATTTTTACAGTCGAAAATCAATATTTCAAACGAAGAATCGCCCTCGAAGACTGATCTTTTATCCTCCATTTCGCCCCGATACTCAATCAAGTCTTGAATGGAATTATGGTCGGAAGTAAAGGAGACTCCTCGACACAATAGTTGTGGCAGGTTCCTCTGCAAGTTTTTGAATGGTTCATTTGTTATTTTGGAGAGCTTAAAAATTTCTTTTTTCTGTTTAGCATTCATTAGCTCATCTAATTTAATGATAATTATTATTGCGTTTCATTAAGATAAAAAATGAAAAGATTATTATAATAACGATCAGCTTAAACAAACAAATAAACCTCTCTCTCTCTCTCTAATTAAATTATTTTGGGAAGCCACTCCTCTTTCCCCCTTTTCCTTTCTTTTGCTCCTTCCTTTTCACTCATTATTAAAAGGGTGCTGCTTGAGGGAGGGCTAGTTAAGATAGAATAGAAGTACTATTGTTCCCTTTGTAATAAATGTAGGAGGCGCCGGTCGGTCTGGTTTCAGAGCACTGGTAGTTCTCAGATGATACCCCATTGGTAGAGGGGGGAAACTTGATGGGCTCTCTCGGGAGCCAAACCCTCCTAATAGATGTTTTCAATTTTAGGGATGCACTTGGGTTTATAGTATAGGAATGTTAGTACTTTTTAGGTAAATCGCGGAATATCTGACTTAGCTAGCGAGAGAAAGTTTTATATAGAGTCGTGGGACAGGTACTAAGACGTTCAAAAGGAGGGACAAGACAGTAATGATTCCCCTGCTGAGAACACTGATCATACCAAAACTTAAATACTGCTCAGTTTTGACGTCCCCATATAAAAAGGAAGAAATTAATAAACTAGAAGAAACGCAGAGACATTTCACAGCCAAGATTGATGTCTGCAAAGAACTCAACTACTGAGAAAGACTACGCAAACTAAATCTGTACTCCCTGGAAAGAAAAAGAGAGGTATACCATAATCTACATATGGAAAATTATCGAAAAACTGGTACCAAACCTCAAACTAAACCCAATTACCATCCAAAGAACGCTGGAAAATAGGAAAGGCAGAATGTTTAGTGTTCCCAAATTAAAGGCCCGACAAGGGTCAAAGTTGAAGTCTTCAAGAGAAGACTAGATGCCTGACTCAGGACGGTACCAGATGAACCGGGTGTACCTGGCTATGTACGGTGGAGAGCGCAAGAGAGCAACTCGCTCCTCCACCAAGCCAGGCCTAGAGGCGGGGCCACCAGCTTGACCTTCGTGTAAAAAGACCGACTCACAGAACCCTAACGAGGTATAGAAGAAGTGATATTCCCTTTTGCAATAAATGCAGTGAGAGGTGCTGCCGGGTCTGGTTTGAGAGCACTGGGAGTTCTCAGATGATGGGAAGCTTGATGAGTCAAAACCCTCCCAATAGTCATATTCACTCCATCGAAGCTACTTCTAAAGTTATAATAGAATTTTAGTGTTAAATATTGTCCATCAAATTTCGCAATAAAACCAATAAAAATAAATAAATTTCGTAAGATAAATAAAAATTATGCATATTATATATTATTATTCCCAATTATGCATGGGGAATTCTTAAATTGTAGGTCTGGCCAGTTGGAGATATCCTTCTGGAGCAGTGCTCCTTATGTTTGTTTAAAAGTTTAGTCCTACACTTAGTCCTTCTCCCACTTTAGAGAGACTCCTCTGATTGTTTTGTGCCCAAAATAGCATGATCAACTATCGAAGCAACTCATCTGTTGATCACTTGCCTCATAAACACCTCTAAGTGGAAGATTCTTGAATTTCCACAAAACACTTTCATACTCCATACTTCCATACTCCTCCACCGATATTACTCACCAGAAAGAAACTTTCTCTGCTTTCGTGGTGGCACAACACCGCGAAGTATGAACACCTTTCACGGCGAAAAATCCAAGTTGAATACTCGCGACATTCAAAGAGTTGGCAGACATTCACATGACAGACATCCAATTACAGAAAACACACTCAGACACTCACTTACCGTGTTAATAGACTAGACAAATGTTTTATGGAAATGCACAATATAATTTGGGTAATTCCTATGCTTTATCTAGGTAATTCCTATGCGAAGGACGCAATATATGATAAATGTTCGGTACCGTTGCTTTGGTAGGCTACGGAGAAAATTACGATGCAACGATGAAATTATGACTTCTTGTACATTAAATAAATAAATAATTCCTTAAGGAGGGGGGGGGGGTGCATGGCGTGGATTAGAGTAGTAGTTTAGTATTCATGTTATCTTTATTTTTTACTGTCTTCTAATGCGTAACTGAGTACACGAGATAAGTGTACGCATGGTGTGAATGAACTATGAAGCTTTTCTTTTCATTAAAATTTTTTCTACTTTCCTATAAATCTTCTTTCACCTCTATTTTCTGTCAGCAGTGGCTGGTGGAGAAGGGAGAGAGCTTTGTCTGTTCTATACTTTACTATTTTACTACTATTCCTGGGTGAAAGTTATACGTAAGCATGGTATAAGCATGGTGAAAGCATGGTATAAGTTTTCAGCGTTCCTTTTTTCATTGCTATTCCTAACTTTTCTACTTCCTTCTTGGCTAGTCTAGAGTGGATCTTAGGGTCTTTGTTAACCTGTAATTCTCTCTCTCTCTCTCTCTCTCTCTCTCTCTCTCTCGTATTGTTGAAGTTTACTATCAAGAAATTATTTTTAATTTAACTCCAGGATAATCTAAATTTGGTTAAAGAAGTTAAGTGTTCTATAATTTAATTGATTCAAAGGCTATCACGACCTAAGAGAAGCCGAGATTAAATTTTAAAAGTTAACACTCTCTGACACTCTCTTCTGACCTTATATAATTTAATGATTGTGTAATAAATAACTCGTTTTTATTTATTATTTGATTTTTAATTAATTTACGTTTTTTTTGTACTCTTTTCTACTGGTTTACACTGATTTATTCTCTTAATTGCGTTTAAACTGCCGCACGGGTAACGTGGCTCCTGACTAGAGACACGAATCCCGCTGACATTTTGAAGGAAAGGGACACGAAATGAAGAGACGACGCCACTTTTTATAGTTTTATTTAACTTATTACTTTTGAAAGCAAGTATAATGATGGAGAGAGAGAGAGAGGAGAGAGAGAGAGAGAGAGAGAGAGAATTTACACTGTTGTACTTTAACAAACACAGAGAGAAGAGTTTTGCTAGTAATTTTTTATAATTCTGGTTAAAAATACATTTTTAAGGACAAAAGCGCGCATACTGAACCTTATGTGTTTTAGACCAATGGTTCTCAAACTTCTACAGAGCAGGGACCGACAAAAATCAGTTATAAAATATTGCGGATCGGCAATTGGGAACCCCTTCAATCAGGGTCTATACCTCACCACGTCATACATTTCTAATAACTTTATACAATAATATTTTAGTAAAAAAAAGGATTAACGATAATGTGAACACCATTAGTCAAAGAATACATTTTAATAAGTTGTTTATTTGTTCATAATTGTGTAACAACATGGAAAATAAAGAGACATTACACTATTGGGAAGTCATAATCAAAACAATGATAATAGCACACGGATACATGAATTCAACTTTACGTACACACACGCGCGCGCACAACTTTACAACGTTACAGACACAGATACATAATACTCAAAGAGTCAAAACATAAAGAAAGCATAATCGTTATTAATACTAGGATGCACAAACTTAAAAACAAACAATCCATATGACCAGTAGCTTTCCTTGCGCGGATCGGCTGATTAGACACACTGGTTTAGACTGAAGGCTGAAAATATCAGCCTCCGAATTCCTCTCTGTGATTGGTTGGCTCTCCTTCCCAGACAAAAGTTAGTTATAATGGTATTTGAACCCAATACAATGAAAAATTTTCATTAAATTTCAGTAAATTAATCCTTATTAATTTTATCTCCTAATTCCACACATTACAGCTGATTTGCGAGCCACCTTTGCGATCTTCACGTTTGTCATTGAAAGAGTTTCCGACTTAGCGAAAAATTTGCGGATGATTTTTTTATCCTCGATAACTCATAATCTTTTCTAGCATTTTAGAACGCAATTCATAAGTTTAATATTGGTTTTCACAACCGAAAACTGATGAAGACTTTCGCTAACTTAACTTTAAAATTTTTTTTGCTTCACAAGCGAAAAGTGTGAACAATTTGCGAATTTAACGGAGTAAATCTTAAAGTTAGTTTTTGACCAAAATGTTGGCCACAGCAATGTCACTACATATTATGCGATATGCAAAGTCATGAAAATATCAACAAAATAAGTCAGAATTAGGTTTTTACATATCGTACGATATATAATGAGTTAATGACATTGCTGAGGAAATATTTTGAACAAAGAATAATTTCAAGATTCGTTAATAGTCATTGATTGACCCGCGAGGTCACCAAATTTGAGTGCACCAGAATTTTTTCTTAAGAGGTTATATGAAAAATCGTGTTTATGGGGATAAACCGCAAACTCTAGAGGACTTCAAACACAATATTCGTCACTGCATCGGGATGTCACAAAAGGAACTCTAGCTGCAACAATAAGGTGTCTTGGTTCAATGCAGAGAATACTTGAACAGAGATGAAGGACATCCGAAGAATGTTATATTAGTTTTGTTAATTGAAAAACCTGGAGTCGCGAGTGTGTTACGCGAGTGTGTTACCAAAACCAAATCTCCACTTAATAATCTTGCGTATCATTAACTTCAGTTGTATTAAAGTTACTTAAAAACAAAATTTGTTCAGAATTCGTGGACCACCCTGTACTTAAACTAAATTTTAAAACTTGGGTTCTAAGATTTAGTTTTAAAATCTATTAATCTATTAACTACGAAACAGCTTATGTTTTAATGAGTACTTCAACTACAACATACTCATACTCATACCCATAATTTGACTCTCTTATTGCTCTTCTACAGTATTTACTCTTCCTCTACAGGTAATTCTTCATTCATTAAGTGTAAGGAGTAAAATTTAAGAAAAAAGCCTCGAACCCCCTTTTTCATAAAGAAATGTTATTTATAAGACGTAAAAAAAGGATCACCTGAAGATTAGGGCCCCCATGTATTCTTGCTTTTTGCTTGACAGTACCAAATATAATAATAAATGAAATTGAATGCCCGGTTAGGTCAACTGTACGCCCTTAACGATTGGTTAGGTTAAGTCGTGATATTTTCGTTAGTTTTAATGAAAATATCATTTGGTAACTGAGGCTGGGGGTCATGATCTTCTTCAGGTGAGCCCCAAAAAATTTAATATGAATAATGACACCAAATGAAATATTTTGCTTGAAAAAAATGACACTCAATTTTTCTTTAATTAATAATTGTCAGAATTTCAGAATGCCAATTAGTGCTTCTGTAATTAGACACTTCAAAAACAACCAATCAGGCATTAGTGCCAAGTATCGGAAAAATGTAGGTACTGACAACGGATTCTTCTTTATTTTATTGGAATCTCATCGTTCTTTTCTTATTTTTTTTAATGGTTTTTATTCGTGCTTTGAGCGTCATAATTAAAAAAAAATAGTTACTGTAAGTCAACCTAAAATTTTAAGTTCTTAACTGTAATTAAATCTTACCAACAATATTGTACTGTATGCCTAGTGGTGATGTAATTATCAACAATACCCTTGATATATATATATATATATATATATATATATATATATAGAGGAGAGAGAGAGAGAGAGAGAGAGAGAAGAGAGAGAGAGAGAGAAGAGAGGAGAGAGAGAGTACGTTTCAACAGAGATCAACGCTGAACAGAACCACAATTCGAGGTGGTAAAACGACCATAATAATATCAATAATAATTACACTTTAGACGCTATTTTTATTTATTTCGTTTTAATGTTGCTGAAGGTTACAAACCTTCACCAGTTTACAAAGTCTATAAATACAAGAATTATACATGAAGTGAAAAAGCTAAATGTTGAATTTAGACAAAATACGGTACAGTCGATTTACAAAATCCTGCCTTGCACCTAAAAAACTAGTATTGAAATTGGATAAAAATTTACAAGATCTGATAATGGTTTTTTTTATACATATAAATATCAAGTGAATAAGATTTCTTTACAGATTTTAACCTACGAAAGATCTCTTCCACTTATGATTCAATCTACTGGGTGTACATAGGCGTACGGAGGAGAGGGGGCCATGCGGCCATGGCCCCTCCCCTCCTTTTGCATACAGGGATTAGATGGCAATGCCGGCTGAAATGGGACGCATAAGTGCATACTGATTAGCCATAATGTTGTAACCTCCTGGACCAAGATTTGTTTACGGCGTTTATGGTATAATATAATATAATATGTGCTATATTAATTTCCCAGTTTGAAGATAAACCCATAGTACTTGTGTCCCATGTGAGATCTGTATAGAGAAGGCAGGTTTTGGGGGATCCTACTATTGTCGAGCTGTTTTTCTTCCGTTTATAGATACGGTAATTGCTCAAATCCACAGAAGGTTTTCCACGCGACGCAATCGAAGTTTAAGAAGTTGGGGTAACTTGTTCCATTAATTTGCATTGACAAAGACTTTACAGCATTAAGTGACGCAATATCATTCTATGATTAGTTCCTTGATGACGAAAATGAAGTGGTTGAACCTGAGTATCTAAGGTGGCAAAGTTACCGGAAGCGTCGAGATCCTGAAGAGAGGTCAAATCAAGCGCTTCAATCTTTGTCGACAGCGAGAAAGTTGGCCATATATTCCAATATTTCTACGCTCCTTCATATATTTCCCACATTGCCCGTGACTACTGCTACAAACGAGCGACCATTTAGGGCTCTAAAGTACATAAAATCTTATTTGAGATCGCCTATGGATGAAACTCGTCTGAATGGACTCGCACTTTTGTACGTTCGTCATGATATGGCTCTCAAGCATGATACGGTCGGTAATCAACGAGTTCTCGCGAGCCAATCGACGGCTTCAGTTTGTGTAATTAAAGTACTAGAGAACCTGTTATAGAGCTTATAGTCTATACACAATATATATTATATTTATACAGTATCAATATACGTATCCAAAATCTGCGATGTTATACGTGCTTACATAAGTTGTGTTGTACCGAAAAGTTATTTGCGATTCAAGAGAAATACGTAGTTTCCTATATCAAAATTACAATTTAAAATATGTAACACAGAACATTGTACATTAATGAACGATAAGAACTTAAGAATTGCTTATGTTCAAACTCCAATTTATTCTCATGTAATAATTCCTTTATTGCTTTAGTATTATTTTGTATTGGAATATATATACTGTATATAATATATATAAATATATATATATATAATATATATATAATATAATATATATATATATATTATATATATATATATATATATATATATATATATATATACACAGTATATAAATATATATATACACACAGTATATAACTTTACAATACATCATGCTAACAGACATAGACAGTGGAGTAAACAGCAACTGTATAGTATCATCCTTTGCAGACGATACAAAGATCAGCAGAAAAATCAGCGTTGCAAATGAGGTGAAATCCTTGCAGAGGGACACGAACAAAATATACAAATGGTTAGATGACAACAACATAACATTTAACACCGAGAAATTTCAGCTCTTGAGATATGGTAGAAATGAGACAGGATATTATGCCCCAGATAGATAGGAAATCCAGAGAAGCACGAAAGTGATCGATTTGGGAGTAATAATGACCGATGATGCGAAATTCGAGACACAAAATCAGATAGCGATAAACAAAGCGAAAAAAGTCGCGGGACAGGTACTAAGAACGTTCAAAAGAAGGGACAAGACACTAATGATTCCCCTGCTGAAAACACTGATCATACCAAAACTTGAATACTGCTTAGTCTTGACGTCCCCATATAAAAAGGAAGAAATTAATAAACTAGAAGAAATTTATAGACATTACACAGCCAAGACTGATGGCTGCAAAGAACTCAACTACTGGGAAAGACTACGTAAACTAAATCTGTACTCCCTGGAAAGAAGAAGAGAGAAGTACATCATAATCTACATAGGGAAGTGATAGAAAAACTGGTACCAAGCCTCAAACTAAACTCAATTACCATCCAAATAAAGCTGGAAAATAGGAAAGGCAGAATGCTTAGTGTTCCTAAATTAAAGGCCCAACAAGGGATCTATCTCTTCAACACTGAAGGAAAACAGCTTAGTTGTCAGGGGGCCAAGATTTTTTAACCAGCTTCTAACGGACCTCAGAAACGTTACAAGGGTCAAAGTTGAAGTCTTCAAAAGAAGACTAGATGCCTGGGTGTACACTGCGGATGTACAGGGTGTCCCAAAAGTCCCTATCTATTTTGTTGAAGTAGGCTGAATTTCAAATGAATGTTTTAATGACATGATTGCATGCACCTTTCTAGACAAATACATGCATTAGATTTCTATTTTAATTATTTTTAAATTTTTAATTAATTTTTTCAGATCCATATCATTGGTGATGGATGTGCATGAACGCGTTATGATAGTAACATGTCGCATCAGAGGAATGAAATGTTGTGAAATTAGAGACCGATTCTGAAGAAGGTTTCATAATCCTGGACCGACAGATAAAGCAATTCGTGAATTGCTGAACAAATTCAAAAGGTCCATAATAAATGCAAAAAAAAACTTCACTTTTTTCTACGTGAAAGTCACAATATGATAATAAAAACCTGTCTATAAATAAACTCTGTCTATTAGAGTGGGTTTTTATTATCATAAATTCAAAAGGACTGGATCTGTGCATGATGAAGGAAGAAGTGGACGCCCAAGAACAGTACAACAAAACATTGAATCTGTTCGCATAATGTTCGAAGACGATCAAAGAATGTCAGTTCGCCAAGCATCCCACAGATTGACCATACCCAAAACAACTGTTTACAGAATCTTGCGTTCGACGCTGAAGAAGAAGTGTTATCACATTCAGCTGTTACACAGCTTACACGAGGAAGATTTTCCAAAAAGAGCAGCAATGTGTGCGGAACTGGTCGAACAACTCCAAAATAACAATTAAATGGACCACATTTTGTTTAGCGATGAGGCGACTTTTCACACCTGTGGTAAAATCAATCGACATAATTGTCGCATCTGGGCTAATGAAAAGCCAACTGAGTTCACTGAATGGGAAAGAAACTCACCTAAAGTCAACGTGTGGCTTGGAATGACGAAGTCCAAGATTTACGGGCCCTTTTTCTTTGCAGAGGCTACGGTGACAGGGCCTGTTTACTTTGATATGCTTCAAAATTTTCTAGAACCTCAACTTCTTGAAGATGGCATTCTCGACAATGTAGTCTTTCAGCAGGATGGGGCACCATGTTATTATGCCAGAATTGTTCAGACATACCTAAACGAGCGTTTTCCAAATCGTTGGATTGGACGTGTGGGAAATAGGCCCTGGGCAGCGCGATCTCCGGATTTGACCCCATTGGATTTCTTTGCTTGGGGTTTCATTAAATCAGAGGTCTATCGCAGAAATATTCGAGATTTACCAGATCTGCGAGATCGCATCAGGCAAGCAGTTGAGAAAATAACCCCTGAAATGCTCGGAAATGTGTTCCGCAATGCAGCTGACCGCTTTGAGATTTGCAAAGATACAGATGGAGCACATGTGGAAACTACTAATTAAAGATTTTAATGGTGTAATACTTGTAATTTGTATAGAAATACATTTGTATTCAGGTCAGTGTGACATTTATTTGAAATTCAGCCTATTTCAACAAAATAGATAGGGACTTTTGGGACACCCTGTATATAAAGTAACACGAGTGAAGAGACAAATCCGATTTGAATTATAGTAACGCGAGTGAACATGGACGAGTAATATTTATTACATGGACTTTATAACAACTGTGTATTCGATAGTAAGAGGTCTTGAAAATATTTTTAAGAGTTAAAAAAATAAGTTGAAACTAGTTTAAACCAGTTCAAGTCGGATTTGTCTCTTCATTCGCGTTACTTTATACACACCCTGTATTAACATATGTGTCACGAACATATATATATATATGGTGTCCCAGAAGGCTGGACTCGTAGGGAAAATAGACATTATATTTTTAAAGTGAAACAAACATTTCTAATGTCAGTTTTACATATTTTAGGAAAGAAAATACTTTGATGGTTCAGTATATCAATCAAGAGAAAGTGGAACTGGTATTGCTACAGGTTTCCGGAAAAAGCCAGAGGGAGGCATGTCAGTTATTTATATTGAGTCATCAAGGTATTTTCTTTCCTGAAATATGTAAACTGACATTAGAAATGTGTTTGTTTCACTTTAAAAATATAATGTCTATTTTCCCTATGAGTCCAGTCTTCTGGGACACCCTGTATATATATATATATATATATATATATACCTATCTTTGTATATTTTATGAACAGAAAATTGAAATCTGCGCTGAGTGTTACATTAGAAATGGGATTTTTTTTAAACTTTTAATAGATTTCTGATCTCACTGAAGACATCTCAGAAGTTTTCAGTTGGAGTATTTGGGAGTCTGTACATAACTATTATAAGGTTTACTTTTAATATGTATTCTTCCTCCCCCCCCCCTCCCCATCAACTTTATATATAGCTATTTGATTTTCTTAATGTAATTTGTGCAGTATGTTTAAAACATACACATACTGTATATGCCCCACATACCCCATTTTAGTCTTTCCATTATGTCCCTTTCCAAAATAGTTTAGTTGTCTATTTGGATTTTGTTTAAATCAGTACAGGTTAGGTTAGGTTAGGTTAGGTTAGGCAATCTTTAAGATGTGTTTCAGTTAAGGACGTGAAGTATGCTTTTGTTTCTTTCATGATTCATTTCAGATACAAGTCTTTATTCAAGGAGTGATTTGTCCTATAGGTCTTGAATGCCTTCAAATATGATTTTTATTTGTTCCTTCGTACTTTCACTTTGGAGGGTTTCCTCTTTCATTGTCCTTCAGAAAAGCATGTTTCTCTCGCCCTTTGATCAACCGTCAACGTTTTCTTTACACATTTGGAGATACATTGTTTCGACTCTATCCGCAATTCCTTCTATTGAGGTACAGTGTAGCCATTTTTGGTGGGAGAGACCACATCTGAGATGACTAATTTTGAACATTTTGAATAATTTTTTAGCGCGATAAATAAAAGTATATATATATATATATATATATATATATATATGAAAAATTATTTCACGAAAGTGACACGTGAAAAATATTTATGATGAATAAAACCACGAAGGGAAAAGAAACACAAAGGGGTGCTCAAGCGCTCAAGCGCTTTCATTAGACGAAAGCGCTTGAGCACCCCTTTGTGTTTCTTTTCCCTTCGTGGTTTTATTCATCATATATATATATATATATATATATATATAGTGGTTAGTATCGCTGAGTACCAATCCACCGGCCCCGGGTTCGATTCTCAGCGAAAGCAGTCGGCGCGTAGTTTACCCAGCTGTTCATCCTTCCATAAAAAATAGGTTAGTAGATAAATGGGTACCCTTGGTGGCCTAGTGGTTAAGACGCTGGGTTGCTGATCGGGAGGTCGTGAAATCGAGTCCGAGCAAGGGCTTTGTAATTTCTGACCACCTGTGGTGGGTCGTGGTTCGGATTCCACGTTAAGCTGTAGGTCCAAGATGGAGCAATAAACTTGACTTCTGGTCAGAATGAACAATTCGGACGGAAGCAAAGCAAAAGTTCGTGATCAGCCTGCGACCGACCCTTCTGCAGTTGTAGTATTTATAGGAATTGCAGAATTTGATGAAGAAGAGAGTTGTTGTTGTCTACTTTCGTTCTACCCTGGTAACCTGCCACACATGGAATGTATGAAGTCAGTTTCTGGAGTTCATTAATTGAATACTTTATAAAATACTCAATTCTTTTCTAAATATTTTGATTTTGATTTTAAAATGAGGAAATGATGTGCGAAGTATTTTTCAGAAAAACAATATAATTTCAGAGAATTCAAATGTGACGAGCAATCGTTAGCTATTTTTATTCTATTATTTTAGACATAAAGTTTGTTTGTAGGGCTTCAGTATCTACGATACCTCGTTCTCTGAACGTATACTTGAGAGAGATCAGAGCAGCATTCAATGACTGGTAAAGTCAACCTCTTCCATAATTTGAACACGAAACGCGTATATCTTCTAGGTCCTAGGGAGACCACCTCTATACATAATTTTCATTAATATTTCTCTCATATTAATTTTAATATTGTGGTGTTCTCCAACTCTGCGTCTACTGATACTACGGGGTGATCCCCCCCAAAAAAGGTGTTCCTAGAAATAATTTGTTATATAAATATATTTAGGAAACACCTTTCTGGATTATTTAAAATATTTTTTGGATTAATTTTAATATTTTCTGCTTTTTTTTTAATAATTTATTTTTTATTTTTTCAAGAACTTTCAGAATGAATGTTTGACGTCAAGTTTCTCTCTTACATCCTCAATTTGTTTTCCAATTTTTGTGTCTTCTTATTTATTCTCGATTTATTTATACGATTAACAATATATATATATATATATATATATATATATATATATATATATATATATACTAGCTTACCCGACCCGTCAAAAAATGACGGGTTGGAGTTTTGTACCCCCCCCCCCCGCGAGCTTTGTTCACCAAATTTCCCCTCTTTCATTATAAAAGAACTAAACCAAAATACTGTATATAACAAAATACATGCAAAATATGAAGACAGACCGCTCTATGATAGGGGGAGGGGGGGCCGTTTTTGCGTGCATTCGGCCTTGGCACCCTCCTTCCTGCATTAAAAAATATATACATCCAAATAAGTTGCAAATTTATCATAAATTATGGCTTGATTTTTGCTGATTTTGATTCTCAATATAATCAATCAAATATTTCATCGTATATTAAATTTCAATAAATTTCCTTGGTTCTTATCCTCAACAATGAATATCTTCAAATTATTCTTTGATCTTGTTCGCGTCAATGCAACATACAGCTGTCCGTGAGCAAACACTGCTTCCGGTATAAATAATCCTACATGAGCAAAAATTTGTCCTTGTAATTTATTCACTGTTATAACTAGTAGTGTACAGATTAATCGGCATCGGCACCGGCAGATTCGGCCATATTTTTGGCATCGGCACCGGCAGATTCGGCCATATTTTTGGCATCGGCACCGGCAGATTCGGCCATATTTTTGGCATCGGCATAGGACAAATTTAGCCGATTCTATCACCGATTCTTTGACATTTTAAAATTTTCATTACAAAACAAAATCTATATTTATGGAAAAATAAACATACAATAAACACTATTTATGATAATTTATATTAATTTCAAAGTGTAATTATACAAAAAATATTTTACACTCACGAAGAAGGAAAAGCTTCATAAGTTAAGTTGCCCATAAATTTACATTTTCTCTAGCTAGTTTTTTATGCAGGAAGGAAGGGCCAAGGGCGAACGCCCGCAAAAGCGCCCCCCCCCCTATAGAAGATGAAGAGAGCCAAAATAAAGGTCCAGGGTTTTCGAGATGCCTCGACACTCCGCGTTTGAAAGATTGGAGATCATAGACAGGGGGGAAGATGGATTGAGGAAGATTGTTCCAGAGTTCACTGATGGAATGGATGAAAGACTGAGTCTGTTGCTGCGTGCTCTCCTTAAAGGAGGAGGCATGCAGTCAGAGAGTTCAGAAGAGCAGTGTCCGTTATAATAGCGATAGTAAAGAAAGAGTGAGGCAACATTGCGGCGAAGAGAGAGGGATTGAAGGCAGTCAGTAAGAGGCGGGGAATTTGATTCCACCCAGTCAAGCATGGCTGTGTGGGTTGAGCCACCCCACACATGAGAAGCATACTCCATACAGGGGTAGACAAGACCCCTGTCCAGAGACAGCAACTGAGCTGGGGTGAAGAAACTGCGAAGCCGGTACAGCACACCTAACTTCTTGGAAGCTGTTTTGGAAAGAGCGTATATGTGATCTTTCCAGGAAAGATCACGAGAAAAGGAAACGCCAAGAATGTTAAGAGAAGAAGAAGGATTCAGTTGTGTATTGTTGAAGGTAAGGGGATAGTCGTGTGGAAGATTGTGACGAGTAGACAGATGGAGGAAGTGAGTTTTTGAGGCATTGAAAGCCACAAGGTTTTCTGTGCCCCAATCAAATATAGCAGAAAGATCAGAGATCAGGTGTTCCATAGCCGTCCTACGCGAATCATGGAGTGACTGTTGAGAGGGACGGTTTGTGAAGCGGATGGAGAAGTAAAGAGTGAAATCATCGGCATAGGAGTGAATAGAACAGGAAATGCGAATTAAAAGATCATTAATAAATAAAAGGAAAAGAGTGGGTGACAGGAAAGAACCCCGAGGAACACTACTGTTGATAGCTTTAGGAGAAGAACAGTGGCGATCTACAACCGCAGCTATAGATCAACCAGGAAGGAAATTAGAGATGAAGGCACAAATAGAAGGATAGAAACCGAAAGAGGATAGTTTGGAAATTAAAGATTTCTGCCAAACTTCATCAAAAGCGTTCGAGCTCTCTAAATATTATAACTCTCTAAACATTATAAACTATTGTAATATCCTACTCTATATTAATAATAATTCTATATTAAGTTATACTTTATAATTTATATTTTAAATTATCTTATTATGTTGACTTTATTTTAAGTATTTTAATTATTTTATAAACCCAAATTATATATCTATTTTTCAAATTCAAATTGGGCACCAGGGATTTGAAATTTTAATGAAAATTTTTGTTGTCGTTGACATTGTTGAAGAAAGAAAATACTTTCAACATAAGGTAAAACAATTACTTTAAATATTGGTATTCAATTTATGAAACTAAAATAAAATTATTTTATCATTTTAATGAGTAACAAAAACTTTTTAACATAATTTTGTCTACGGTATATGAGTAACAAATTCTGGTGCTGTATAGGAAAAGCATTTAAACAAATTTTAATTGTAAAAATATGAAAATTCACATTAGATTAGTAACATTTATTAAGGGAATTGATTTTTTAAAATGCAAGCAAAGAATCGGCCTCGGCAGTTTTTTCATGGAATCGGCATCGGTATTGGCATCGGCTAAATTTTGGAATCGGTACATCACAAAAGCTGTAATTAATGGAAACTGTTGTCTTTTCAACGTAAAAAGCAAATTTGTTTCACTCGGTGCCAAATCAACTCGCGAAATAAAAACTCGTTCACCTTTGGTTATGCCCATTTAAAATCTCAGCATCTATAAATTATCGAATAATCATTTCACAATTAGTCTCGTTCCATTACACAGTCCTCGTTTCCAGTTTAAATTTCTTATCAACATAACTAACAAACCAACTTTCAACTTTTATTAGTGTGGTAGCATTCCATAAGATGTCTGTTCATTCAAAAATTCAACCGCGAAGTTCATCAAATTTTCAGGTTCATCACTATTTATCGAATTTGCAATTTTATACAACTTCACATCACCTTCTTGCCACATTTTCTACTTCACTTTCATTTGCTCGCCTTCTTGCATGACTTTCTGCATCTAAACGTCGTCTTTCTTCATTCTGCTCCTGAGTCTCATTTTTAATTCTTCTTAAAATGCGTTTATTCTTCTAATCTTCTTCTTTAGGCAACATTTCCTGCGCTTCGTGAGCTCTAAATCTTTCTTGTCCCTCTCAGTTTTGACGACCACTTCGTTCCTCTGCTGTTTCCTCTGCTGCCCCTTTTGCTATTTCTTCTGCCTCTTCTTCTGCACTTTCTGCTGTCTCCACCTTAAAATGTCAAATTTAATATAAATCATTAACTTAAATACAAATCACAATACAAAACACAGCTTTCCTCTAAAGAAATCTTTTACTCCAAATCTTCTACTTCACTTCTTTATATACAGTGTAGATATAAATAAATATTATTCCTGTAATTGGATATCATTTTATAACGTACCATTGTTGCAGAACAATAAATAACGTTTAGAAAAAAACTTAAATTACAATAAATATGTAAATTTTCTTCCTTACCTTAGCAATACTTAACATTTACTTCTCAAAACAATAATTATTGTCGTCACCAATCTGCTCCACACCATATGAGTGTTAAATTCAGGAATTATTATTACCCACACCATTTTCCTAACTTTCTTAACAGAGAAACTGTGTTACCTACTAAGCTACGGGTGCTAATTTAGTATGCTGTATGTAAACTATCTTATATTCGGTTTGTTTGTTCCATTTGCATATGATTATGCACCCACACTACTGGCAAAAACTTGAGGGTTATTAACAATTGTTATTGTTATTATTGTTATTATTAATATTATTGCAAACCTCAAGGCTAACATTTGCACCCACAGTCTGCATCTACAGGCCCCGACACCCCAAGGGGGAAGTGTTGCCCCACCTTCCTGGGGGCACAGTTCCCGCACCTCTATTCCCCCACCCACCATCACCCATACTACTCGTACGTGTGACAAAAAGACAGCCACTGGCTTTTTTATATATATATATATATATATATATATATATATATATATATATATATATACAGGGTGGCCCCCAAAAAATGGCACCAAATATCAGAAGTGATATCTCAATAACCATTGCAGTTAGGGATTTTAAAAAACAACCAAATGAAAGATAATTCTTTTCTCTTTAAATACTTATTCAATAGCTTGATGGTTATAAACCCATGTAATGCCAAAAATTGGCTTATAAGAAAAATATACAAAAAAAAGTTGCGCATTTATATTTATTCCTTTTATTTTTTTCTAATTAATTATCTTCTAATTTACGGTCTTTAAACGAAGTTCTGTGGTTTTAAGTTAAACCTAATTTTCAATAAATGGTTCAATCTGCCCTCCATTATGGTCAACCACAGCCTGTAATCTCGCCCTCCATTTTGAAATTGCCTTTGAGATCGTCACTTGTGAGAGATTTTCCTATGCAGCCTGAATTCGTTCACGAAGATGGTTCACATCACGGATTTTCTGACCATGGTAGACTTCTCTCTCTAAGGCAGACCACACAAAGTAGTCAATGGGGTTTAGATCTGGGCTGCATGGTGGCCAATTATTTGGTTCGATAAAACCAGGACAATTATTATTGAGAAATGTTATTGTTTCCTTGGCTGTATGAGATGGGGCTCCATCTTGCATGAACACAAAATCAGTGCTCGTCTCCTTGATCTCTGACAACATTGGAGACAAAATGTCATTACAGTAGTAAATTGAGTTAATTTTAACGCCTCGCTGAATAAAAATGATGGATATTTTGTTCTCAGATGACGCTGCAAGGGAAACCATTATCGAATCTGAAAAGTGTTTTTTTCACGCAAAAGTCGTTTTGGGTCAACATGAGTTTTTGTCGCCACTGCTGCACGAACCCGATCATTTTGGGTATTTCGTGGTGTTTCGACCGTAAATCGTTTCTCATCAGAAAACCAAATTTTTTTTCACAGACTCATTTGACCGAAATCTTCGCAATAGATTTTTACATCGATGGAAACGTCTTTCTTTCACAGGCTCCGATAAAGCAGTAACCTTCACCCTCTTAAATGTTTTCAACCCAAGATCTTTTCGAATTATTCGCTGTACTGATGAACGTGAAATCCCGGTTTCTTTCGCAACTTCACGTTCACTTTTACTTGTTCCCGGTTGTTCCTCTTGACTTAAAACCATTTCATTTACTTTTTCAATGTTTTCTGGCGTTCTAATACTTTTTGGTCGACCACTTCTTGGACGCCGTTGACTGCTGCCGGTTTCTTTAAGTTTTTGTAAAAAATGTGCCACAGTTCTTTTTTTCCAATTTCTATTTGGAAATTCGTAAAGGATTCTGTTTAATGAATATCCCTTTTCTTCACGTAGTGCTTGTATAATGTTCTTATCAGATTCTCTCAATCCCATCTTGAGGGGTCTGGAATAGAAAAATTTCATTTAAAATTAGGATCAAGGAATAAATATAAATGCGCAACTTTTTTGTATATGTTTTTTGGAAGCCAATTTTGGGCATTATATGGGCTTATAACCATCAAGCCATAGAATAAGTATTTAAAGAGAAAAGAATTATCTTTCAGTTGGTTGTTTTTTTAAGTCCCTAGCTGCAATGGTTATTGAGATATCACTTCTCAAAATTGGTGCCATTTTTTGGGGCCACCCTGTATATATTCCTCTTGAAAGCCATCTATTTTCAAAGTGATTAAAATATCTTTTGAATAAGCTTCTTGTCTTTGTGGTAGAATATACACTAGCTACGCTTATGCATCTTGCTTCTTGTTATTCTAGTGCGTCTGTATATAGAGTTCTCGCGTAGGAAGACTGACAATATACTCCTCTGGACTGTTACACTTTGATTTTACAGATAATCCTAATCGTCAGGATGCTACATGACCGGATTTTGGTTCACTTACAAAGAAAGGATATATATATATATATATATATATATATATATATATATATATATATATATATATATGATACACACAGACCGTGCATGGAACAAGGAATTCTTCCAGGAAAATTAAATCCACTATAGTCCGAATAAGTAATGGTAAATGACAAACACTATAGTTTTTTCTTTTTTATGATGTTAGCCCGACGTGGGCAACGGGTCACTCGTAAAGAGGTCCCAAAAATATAGCTTCCCTCACAAGCTATCTGCAAAGCAGATATGATCCAGCTTTGGGACAGGATCTAGGGTTTAAAGCAGCCTAGCCCCGCTACACTTAGAACCTCAATATAAGCAAAAGACTCGCTGCCTTCACGTCGGATTGAATATATCAAAGAAAAAGGGGTAACTATTATATTTTTAGCCAAAAACCAAAACTTAAACCTCAACTGGCAGAATTGAGCGTCCACCTCTTTGCGAGTGACCCGTTGCCCACGTCGGGCTAACATCATGAAAAAGAAAAAACTATAGTGTTTGTCATTTACCATTACTTATTCGGACTAGAGTGGATTTAATTTTCCTAGAAGAGTTCCTTGTTCCATGCACGGTCTGTGTGTATCATAAAAAACTCAGGGAACCACTCTGAGTCCATTCCATATATATATATATATATATATCTGTGTGTGTGTGTGTGTGTGTGTGTGTGTGTCAAATATATTTAGTAAAATATATTTAGATCCATACCGTAATGTGTAAATAGTGATAAGTGATATATATATCACCCGGGAATCGAACCCGGGATCTACCTCATTTTTTTATTTGTTTCGTTCTCTCGTCTTGCGCGGAATATCTCCTATACAAGCGTCGTTTTTACGTTATTTATACTGCGTGTTCTTTGCAGTTGAATGTATATATATATATATATATATATATATATATATATATATATATATATATATATACTGTATATATATTAGGGATGACATTTGAAGTTCATTTCTGCAAATTTTTATTTTTTTTTTGTACCTCTGTCGAGCGGGTTTGCTGCTCGAACATAGATATATTCGATGATGACCTGAATCCAGTTGGAGGGTTCCCTCGTTTGTAAACGGAATTTTATCTGTAAGAAGTCTCGACAACGTTACTCTCGGAGTTATGAAACCAAGAAGAACACTTCTTGAGTTATATTCTATCCTTGTTGACCCTCCAAGCTTTTTTAATAAATTTTGCTTTCAACCACTTTTACCTCGGGTAATTATCATGCATCGTCTCCGAATATTACTTTCGAGTAAAATGTCTGACTCTTTCGCGAGGTAATACATATAATTTATATAGCATTATACTAACCAAGTACCTGGTGTGTGTATAAAGTAACGCAAATGAAGAGACAAACCCGATTTGAACTGGTTTAAATTTGTTTCAACTTTTCTTTTAACTCGTAAAAACATTTTCAACACCTCTTACTATCGAATATACAGTTGTTATAAAGTACATGTATTAAATATTACTCGTCCATGTTCACTCGCGTTAATATAATTCAAATCGGATTTGTCTCTTCACTCGCATTTTTTTATACACACCCGGTATTTATGGCGAATGGAAACACTAAAAGTCACTTCTTTGATTTAATTAATTAATCAAATTCTTAGCTAAATACGACATCCGGATCTTTTCCGTTTGACTGCCGCCATTGAAACATAAGAGGTGAGTGCCCCCAGCCTTCTTTACTTAGCCTTATAAGGCTAACTAACGAAAATATCACGACCTAACCTAACCAATCGTTAGGTCAACTGTACGACCTTGACGATTGGTTAGGTTAGGTCGTGATATTTTTGTTAGTTAGCCTTATAAAGAATACAAAAAGTTTAATTATGTTTCAATGGAGGCAGTCAAACGGAAAAGATCCCGACATCCTAACAAACACACAATTTGGGTTTAAAGAAGGTCACACCACGGGAGACGCTATCAACATGCTATTAGAAAATATCTCTAAAAACTTAAACTATCAAAAACACACGAGCTTAGTTTTGCTTGACCTGTCCAAAGCTCTCACATGATATCTTATTAGCTAAATTAAACACATCTGACATAAGGGGAAATATGCTAAATTGGTTTAAGTCATATCTCTCTAATCATCACCATGTTAAAGTAAATGACATTTCAGCAGAATATGCTGTATTGGAAAGTAGGGTTCCACAAAGATCTATCCTTGGACCCTTACTTTTCTTAGTGCTTGTAAATGATTTTTATCGATCAACAACATTAGACTGTATTCAGTATGCAGACGATACAACACTTACTTCTACATACCACAATATCAACTTCCTAATGAACGAAGTAAACAAGCAACTAGATTATGTCTATAAATGGATGTGTGTAAATAAGCTTTTACTAAACTTGATGAAATCATCATATATGATTATAACTACAAAAAATTGTAATCGCGCACACTCATTTCATAATTGGAAACACTCCTTTTTGCAAAAGTAAATGAAGTTAAAGTTCTTGGCATCAAGTTAGATGAAAAATTAAATTTCAAAAGCAACATACAACATATCAAATCGAAAATACTTGGATTTCTCTACATAATACTCAAACTCAAAAAACAATTCCCCAAAATGCCTTCCTCACACTGTATTACTCATTTATTCATCCACACTTACAGTATGGAATCACAGCATGGAGAAGTACAAAGAATTACAGTATGTTATCAGGATGTATGTACAGTATAAACAGGATGTTATTAAATTATGTTTCATAAATTAGTACACATATTCAGGACGTCAAAATGAACAAAAAGTTCCTATGACATAAATCCGCAATCGCTTCGTTTCCGAGATACCATTGCTTTATTGCTGAAGACGATCCAATTAAAACTAAACTTATTAAAGTTTATCAAAGTCGTAGTTGTCTGGTTGTTTAGGTATCTATTTTTCTTTTGTTTTGATAGTATTTTGTTAGTTGTTATTTTAGAAACCAAAATTATTTCCTTCATATCATGTGTCAGTCTCATGTAATGTTACAGAGCGTTATGGAGCAGTATTCTTTTGAAGAACTTACTGATATGCATCTCGTGTTAGGAGAGATGCTAGGCAACGCAGTTGCTGCCCAACGCCGGTATGCTGAAAGGAATCCTAATAGGCGATTACTATCGAGGCCTACATTTTGAGCACTTCTGTAAATAAACTTTGATAAACTTTAATGACTTTCATTTTAATAGGATCGACCTCGGCAAAAAAGCAATGTATCTCGGAAACGAAGCGATTGCGGATTTATGTTCATAGGAACTTTTTTGTTCACTTTGAAGTCCTGAATATGTATACTAATTTATGAAACATAATTTGATAACACCCTGTATCCGATATCCGTTCGAAATAATCAATAAAAAATGCTTACGAACTCTCTCCAAATAATGATAACGAGCAATCTCAGACCTCTCCAATGTTCAGAAATTTAAATATTCTAAACCAAATGACTTGTGTAAACTTAGTGTCGGTATCAGTATGTACAAAGTTGCTAATAACAGAAACTATACTTCGCCCATTCACAGGGCGATTACCCAATATCAGATCAACCATAATCATAATACAAGGCTTCTCAATGATTTCATACATAAACCAAATTATTCACATTGAAGGAAATGCTTTCTCCTACAAAGGGGCAGATATTTGGAATGCTATACCTATAAATATCAGACAAGCACCATCATTAATTTCGTTTCGGAAATCACTAAAGAAACACTTTATTAACTCCTATTAATTTGTGTGTGTGTATATATATATATTGCAGCTTGCAAATATTACTAAACGAAGAAAATCACCTATTATATATGCAAAATTCACACTCTTAAATTAGGTGCAATCACAAGTTATATTAATTATATATTAAAAGTTTCCATTATATTACGCCATAATTATAATGTGCCTCATTTATCTGTATTCTTGTAACTTTAAGATTGTATCATCGTTTCTAATTTGTAATAATAGAAATTAATTATTATTGGTATTTCAACATGTTCAGTTTACCTGTATTTTTACCATTTTTCTTTTCAATTATTTCTATTATTACCTCTATTATCATATCTTATTATTTACCACTTCCTTTTCTATTATTTAGGTTATTTCAATTTTCATTTGTAATGATAGAATTAACTAAAGGCAACTTTATTTTATTTTTTACTAATTCTATTTATATTTCTTATTTTCTTTCGTAAAAATAGAAATGACTCTCAAAGATTTTTGCCTGCAAAGCTGTCGTCATGCTTCCCAACGACATATTCAGATAAGAATACTGTAATTAAATTACGTGTCACTAAAAATACAAAATTAAACGGTTATGCCAACATTGTGTAAACCTAAATATGGATGTAATGCATATCTTACTTAATGTGTTCTTTCTGAATAAAGATTATGATTATATTAATTAATTAATTCATATTTCACATTTGATAATGAACGAATGTAATTAAAAAAAAATCAAAGTTACGTTCAAGTTAGTGATTAATTCGGTAATTTTTTCCTTAGAAAAAGTGAAATGTAAATATTTCTTAAGCTAAGTCTTTGGGTAAAACTTTAAAACTATGGATAACAATGGCGGCTGGTGGACAGGAAGGCCCAAAATTATCTATAATATATGCTACATAAATAGAATAGATTACAAAGTGTTAGATGCCCTACTTTCTGCATGTCGAGATCGTGTAGAATTAATACTATCAATAAAACCCTCTTTCATAGGTTTTAGTGATAAAAACAGAGGAGGCCCGGCCTCCCCATGCCTCCTCTAAAAAGCAGCCACTGATGGATAACAATAACTGAAACAGTTCCTGCGGAGTCGGGATTTTTCTTTTGCTAATTTAGCATAACTTTACAGTCTGGAGACGCCGGAATAGCGGGCATTAGGGTAAAGTTAAGTTTCCTACAAAAGGATTTCGTTTGAAAGGAAAATATAAAGTGCGCATGAATTTTATGGTTGAAGGAAGCGATTTAACTGATTTTCATAAGTTAAATACTGATCAGAGGAGGCAGAAATTTAGACTGTAAATGGGTCAGGATAAGAGAAGAAGGGTGTGGAGGGTGTGTAAGGGTGTAGAAGTGGTATAGAGGTTGAGACAATTATGTTTTATCTATGAGAATGGCAAATGGATTTTAATAAAATTTGATTGAACAAACGGGAGAAAATGCATTCTTATAAACGCTTACTTCAGATGACGTGATGCTGAACTGTAGAATCTCGTCTGCGTTGCACCTAAACTTCCACCGAGGTGGAAGAACAAAGAATTTATGCGCTATATATATATATATATATCGCACATAATGATTACATGAGATTACATGGGATTACATAAGATTACATGAGATTACATGATTGAGATGCAATGCATAATAAAAAAGAGAACTGCAACACGCTGCGATGATATGACTAAGAAATTTTGGTGTAACATAGAGAAGTAATTCGTCATGAGCAACCTCGTGTATATATATATATATATATATATAATATATATATATATCAGGGATGGGAAACTGAATTGAACTGGAATCGATAAACTGATAAAACCGATATTATTTTATGAACTGAAATCGAAAAAAAACTTGAACTGAAAAAAATTCTGACAACTAAAATCGAAATTCGAACTGAAATTGAAAAAGAATCAAAAATTGAAATCTGAATTCGAATAGATTAAAAATAATAGTTTTGCGTTTCAGTTTTGAGGAGCATTTGGATCGCAAAAAAAATATAAATAACGTGAATTATTTTCCTTTTTTTTGCGACTTAACATTTGTATGGATTTAAGATATCCATTTATCCTTTAATTCGATGTAGAAAATAACGCGGCTGAAAGTACTAGAGACAATGGTTTTAAAAAGAAAGAAAAAGAATTAGGGAGAAAATTTTTTATCACATATCAAAATACTTTTCAATAATCACTGGGCTCCTTTCGTTGATCTAAGTTTAATCACTTGGTATGGACGCCTTCAGTATTTTTCTGACCATTAAATTTTTCAGTTCGATACTAGCTATACTATCTATATCTACGTAAGTGAGTGAGATAATCCGTGGGAATGACCAAATTTCAACTCAATTGTTAATCCTTTGGAATGTTACTCTAATCTATTATCTATTATTTATATATTTTCTACGTGTCGTGTGCTTTAAAATTTAAAAAGGTACGAATTAATATAACATTTCGAATTGAAAGTTTTTGTTAAATAAAACTTTATGTGAAAGAAATGAAGCGCATAAGTAAAAAAAAAAAAAAAAGATGAGTGTTTCGTGCTGATTCAGTTGGCTATAGATACTTACGTGTTTAATCATACAAAGGTAAAGATAGTTAATAAAGCAAATTCCCTCTATGAAAAACAGAAATCGAATACAAATATAAAATTAAATCTGAATTTGTCAATAGGGTACCCCCCGAAAAAATTAATATAAATAGTACAAAGAAATTCTTAAAGAAATCTGAAAAAAAAACTGGAATCGAAATTTAAATTGAATCGAACCGAAAAATATAAAACTTGAATCGAAAAATAAACTGAAATCGAAAAAAGCTTAAAAACTGAAATCGAAACTGAAATCATTTGCAAACTTAAACTGAAATCGAAAACTGGACTTAAAAATTATCAGTTTCCCAGCCCTGATATATATATATATATATATATATATATATATATATATATATATATACACGTAGTGGTGCAGCTTTATTTTTAGTTCGGTATTTTAAGTTGTTTTTTTTGCCAAAAAAAAATATATATGTATACTAACCTATTAATTTAATTTATGACATTAATTACATATGATAAAGTATTTTAATATGAACTATCATGGTTTTAGTATTTTGAATATGGTATACTATCCTGAACCTGATTTCTCCAAACTGTTAAAAAATGTAGAAGAGAGTTGAAAATATTAGGTATCCTCATGGACGTGGTGGATCACCATAGTGGGTCACCATAGTGTAGTAAACGGAGGAAGATGATTAAGGAAATTTGTCTTATATTAACTGCCGAGAGAGAGAGAGAGAGAGAGAGAGAGAGAGAGAGAGAGAGAGAGAAATATTAGTTTTAAAATACCAGTTGCTATACCGAGAAAAAAGTTACTGTAGTTTTAGAATTTACTGTTGGCAACCTTGTGCCTCGTTTTAAGACAGATTTTCGCTAAGTTCATGGTCGAGAGACGCATTGTGTTTTATAATACTTCTTTAATGTAAATTCCGTCAATTATAGTCATCTCAAGCCGACTAAACCTCTCTCTCTCTCTCTCTCTCTCTCTCTCTCTCTCTCTCTATCTCTCTCTCTCTTTATCATGTTGTATTCATCTTAACTCATCCTGCCTTTAATCACCGTGTTTCAAAAGTTTAATTGAATAAACTCTTATGAAGTCCACTTCGTGTTTTCGTCTCCCATCTGTTAGGCCTAATCAAACACCCGCTACCCGAGACAGTGAAGTTAAACAAAATTCATTGTAGGAGAATCGTTAAAGTTTACGGTACGGTATAAGTTCTATATAACAAATAAGTAAATAGAATTCATATTATGCAAATAAAAATCATTACATTAAAAAACGCAATCCCTACAATAAGCAAACCGCGCTCCTAATCCGAAGCGTCGATGGATTTCATACGGACCGCAAGAAATAAACCCATACACAGATTATGGAACTTATTTTAAAACTTTGTCAAATTCTGACACTTTGAAAGACTTTTCCTATTCTTTAAGCAAAGTTTAAATTTAGACTTTAATCGAAATATTGAAAATGGTGATTTTAATTTGATTTCAATAAAAATAATGTTGGCCACATTACGAAAACACTAAAAAAAAAGGAAGTATCGAACGGCAGAAAAAATTAATTGGTGACCCCATGCTCTAAGAGGTAAACTTAACATTAATTAATATAAAATATGTTATAATTTTACGCGCATGCTGGATATTTTCTTTGTTTTTATAACATTTAGCAAATATTTTATTAGATATTTACTCATGATATTTTTTATTTGAATTATAAATGAAGATGTGATGATGTGCTCTCATGTTTGTTTAATTAAACGAAACTCTACTTTATATATTGAAATTATGCATACATAATATGCGTTTGTTTTTGCAACATACAAACAATAGTTTATTAAAACTATGAATTTATTTTCCATGTAAACAGATTTTCTACTGAAGAGAACCAAACAAAAAATTCTGAAAACACCACATATAGATATACTTAGAATGCATTATTTTAAAATAGAGTAATATTAATATAGTTGCAATACAGGGCTATTCAAAGTGATTCACCTGATTTCAAATGAGAATATTTTTTAATGTTACAAATACAGTGTGATTTGTGATACATCAACCAAAAGAAAAACTGTCCAAATTTTGTCTCTCACCTCATAAATGCTCTATGTGACTTCCCCTAGTTACACGAGCAACGTCGACACGATAGTCGAATTCCTTACTCGCTCCAGCATGTCCGTTGTCACTGACTCTACGGCAGTAACTGCCTCGAACTGCCGATACCACCAACGGATGCTCTGAGCACCCGGTGGATCTGTTCTGTAACGTCGACGAAACTCACGCTGCACTGTGACTACCGATTTACAGCTCGAAAACTGCAACACACAAAACGCCTTCTGCTGTGCGGACGCCATTTTCACACTTACTGTTTGTTGCTAGACTAGGCCACGGCGGCGTGACTTTGGAGCCCTCTCGCGGTGATCTTGTAAAACTCAGAGATTTCCTCTTTCATGTGGTGTATGCCCAGTTGATGCACGGTTGATAGGTACGGAAGTATTCTCAGTTGAAATCGGATGAATCAATTTCAATAGCCCTGTATAGTAGTAGTATAGCAGTAACATAGTAATATAAGTAATATATAAGGTTTTGTTAGTTGGATCATAATTTTTTTCCAAACTAACCACAGTTTGGGAAGTAAAATTGAAGGTGGGAGACAGTGTGGAAGGAAAAAAAAAACATTTTTAGGTTCTCTTTTACGTTCTTTGCAAAGAATACTTCTTGTAATCGTTTGATTACTCATTGTCATACTAATTTCTATAGTTATACTATAGGCCTATACTTATGCCGATATGCCATCCCTGATACACATATACAGAGGGGTGACAAAAGTAAATAGACACCACGATGATTGTCCTCAAGAACAAACGAATAGAATGCTAGAACGTGTGTCAGCGTTGCGTAATGCAAAGGAGAAAGTAACACGATTCTAAATATATTGATTCTATAGATCTGTTATTATTTAATGACATTTATTACCAAATTAAAAACTATGGAAAAACCGACGTGTCTATTTACTTTTGTTAACTCGTTATATATATATATTATATATATATATATATATAATATATATACACACTGTTTAAAGAGTAATAATAATATATAAACAAGCAATAGTAATATTGAAAAATGTACGTACAGACGAAACAAACAAGAAAAAAAGCGAATCCAATTAAAAAACAAACAAAAAAACACTGTTTATAAATCACGGTTCGAAACAGTTCAAAATTTAATATAAAAAAAAGAAAATTCCAGAAAAAATGTGAAGTTTGTCCTTGTGTATTACAGAATAAATATTTGCTGTTTCATCAATTTATGAAACAGTTTTCATCTTTATGTTGGACATGTTGAAAAACAAAACATGGCTCCACTGTTCTATTTTTATTGCATATTTATGTTAGCTAATCCTTCGTTTCAATTAAGCTTTTTCCCAATTTCAGTAACATAACTTTTATAGTCCCTACAGAGGATTTTCTATGCACCAAATTCTTTAGGTTTATTGGAGATGAAGGATTCGCCAAGAGTATTATTGAATTTTGAAATTTACTGAATATTGTGGTTCCCCTTTTTTTTTTTTTTTTTCCGCCAAATTTAATCATAATTTTTTTGTATCTTTTATTTACTCCATATATACATGGTCTTGTAAG
The DNA here is from genome assembly GCA_023014485.1 of Bathynomus jamesi. Lineage (NCBI taxonomy): Eukaryota > Metazoa > Arthropoda > Malacostraca > Isopoda > Cirolanidae > Bathynomus > Bathynomus jamesi. Next base: position 512,580 of record JAJOZX010002046.1, on the reverse strand, counting down.
AGGACAAGGCTATTTCAACGAAAGTGGAGTAAAGAGAGACTTAAAATTGAGTATAAAATAATTATATTGTCTCTCCATCCTCTTTATTTCTGACAAATTACCAGTCACATTCCGAGGCACACACACACACACGCGTATAAAGTGTATTAATTCACATTCCTCGCGATGCAATTGCATATTTAAAAAATATAGGATAAAATATAGCTGCGCAGTGAACATTTTATATATATATATATATATATATATATATATATATATATATATATATATATATATATATATATATATATATATAATAATTTTACCGGATATCCGCATAATTTTTAACATCCGCATCCGCACTTCTGACTGCGGATGTTATGCGGATATTACCTCTGATAAATTATGCAATTTACAATTAAATTAGCTTATAAAGTAGCTTATAAGGCCCAGTCATGCACATTTCATGTAAAGTATTAATTATTAATGAACAAACAAACATATAAACCTCAAAATATAAATACCTGGTAACACAGAAAATTGAATGAAACTTGTTTCATTGAATTTTCTGTGGTTGAAACTCTTGAGAAAGTTATTATTTTTATTATAATGAAAACATTAATATTAATTTTAATTCTTATGCATTGCCTGCCATAATAGTAATATCACGAAATTTGAAAAATTATGTCATATTCATAATTCTATATTATATTGATAGATTAACTAAATATCCGCATCCGCATCCGCAGATGTTGAAAAACTGACATCCGGTCCACCACTAATTTTATATATATATATATATATATATATATATATATATATATATATATATATTTACAGTCACATAATCTGCATTTTATATGCCATAATTAATAAAAAACGCAATGCTATTCCAAAGCACACATTTCTGTAATATAAAAATTATTTTGTAACGTCTAAAATTATTAATGTTACTTCTGAATTTTTCATCTCCAGTATGAGTCACAAGGGCAAACTTTGTTCCAGGATTCCAGAGTCTCTGGAACATAGTTAAAATTGCCATAAAAAATAAAAAAAATAAAAAAAACAGAGAAATTGTTATGCCTTAAACTTCCCCTGTTTATTCTTTCCATAATTTATGCATATAATTTTATGTAAATTAGAATGTACGGATAACGTTTTACACTTGTTTTAGTTTGTTCCACCTTGTTTCAGTCTATACTCTTGGGTATGTACGCGTGAAAGTAAGCACGAGCGATCATCGTATGTGAGCGAATAAACGTATATATTAAATGTATACGTCTCTCTGTGCGGATATTTACGTAGATGGTGAAAGTGAAGTCTTCAAGCGACTCTCCTCTCGTTTGAAAACAAATAAATTATAAGTTGAATTAATTTGCACTACATTAAAAGGAAGTGTAATGAATTATGTTGGATATAAATACACGTATATGTCATTAATAATTAATATATTTAGTATCATATAACACACACAATATATATACACACACACACACACACACACACTCGTATAACTATATCAGTTCTATTTTCGATTTTAGTTTTTGTAAAACCAAAATATCATTTTCAATTTCAGTTAATGAATTATATCGACATTTTCTTAGTTGGAGTAAACTCAAATATTTACTAGTCATATTCTGAGTTATATATTTCTTATGAAGCCTTTTATTATTGATTTGATTTCGTACTATACTGTAAGGAGCAGCTGTTATTCTTCTTCAGTAAGATTGATCTTTCGCCTTCGAAAGCTTCAGATGAATTGATACTTAAAAATTAAGCTGCCTGCTTGAAGTCACTCAGGTGTCTGATATTTTTTTTTACTTTTGTGCTAATCCACTTCTCATATGTGACTTTTTCTCTTTACCCGTGATATCTATCCACCTATATAAAGAGGAAGGCGAATATATCAAAAAGATAGAGCCATAGGGAAAAAGCTGATAAGTTGCCTTCCTTATATCTATATATCTTCAGAGATATATAGAGACGATATATAGAGGGATGAGACGAAGTGTATCTATAAATGAAAAACATTTCTATCACGTCTCAATATACACGAGTTTTTTTTTTTTGTTTTTTTTTGTTTGTTTGACAAGTTGTGTCTCGTGTTACTAAATTTGAATTAAAAATATCAAAACTTCTTTAAAAAAAAAACTTTAATTTATAAAACTTAACCAAAAAATATCGATTTTGATTTTAATTTTCAATTTTTTCAATTTATTTTATTCCAGTTTCACTTTTGATTTCAGTTTTGGCAAAAATTTCAATTTTTTTTTTAAAATTCAGTTTTATCTGTTTATCGATTCCAGGGCGAATGTCCACAAAATCTTATTTACCTTTTTCCTTTTTATCTATTTTTATCTATTTTCAACATGCTATAATAATAATAATAATAATAATAATAATAATTGTGAGTTAACATCATTAAAACGTTTTCAATGTTATTTTACAATGTTACAATGTTAATTAATGACATGGATAAGTACCGCATACATTTTTTATTATTACAACATATATTATATACAAATGTAAAGAGCCTTAATAGCAACCGAACGCGCTTTATAGACTGAATGAATTCTACTATTCAAGTATAAATATGTAAGAATTTTACTGAAAGACTTTAAGGATTAAAGGGACCTTAAAGAATTTTAAACATTACGTTTAAAGATAAAAGGAGTTTAATTTTATATAAATTTTAATTTTATGGATCTTAAGGTCCGTTATAATAGTTGCGATGGTTCCGTGTATATCTGTGTTATAACACATCCAAATTATATTTTTATAACAAGAAGATAACTAAAAATTAACTCTCAAAAGAACACACACACACACACACACACACACACGACTACCGTCAAGCCTTTGGGAAAGACACGTGATTAATTTTCGTAAGGTAAAATCATATTCACTAACTTTGGAATCTGTCGAACAATAAGGACGAAATGGTATAGAATTCTGAAATAAAGAACTGTAGAATTCTACCATTTCGTTCGTAAAGGATTAAATTTTAGTTTCTTTACGAAATTTCATTGAAACATTGTGATTGATTTTAATTCATCCGATAGATTATTCCATAATAATCCCATCGCTAAAGAAGTATAAGAATTTTTACCAAGTTGGAGAGTGTAATATGTCTTTGAAATATGCTCAATTTCCACCTACCTATATTTGATTCTCCATGACAGTTTCGATTATTATCATAGGGATAAGTTTGTTTGTTTTTCTTGACGGGGGAGAAGGAAAACTCTGATCATTAGCATTAATGAGTAAATATCTGTACTTCAAATATGTCTTTAAATTTTAATTTATACGCAGCTGCTTATAGAGTTTTGAGGTATGAGCATAATTATATAATTTTCTTTTTTTTTCTTTTGATTCTCTTTTGGTTTACGATTAAAGGGTTAACGAAATAGTGCAATTACCGTACTTATGAAGTTATATTATACGAGGTCCAATCAGTAAATATGCGGAATTGTTTAATTAAAAACACAGTCAGTAAATTCCGCGAAGTTATTAATGACTGGACCTTGTATGTAAGGTGTAATTACTAATTACTAATTATTATTATTATTATTATTATTACTATTATTATTATTATTATTATTATTATTATTACCAGCATCACCATGATTCGAACCTTCAACCTCAGTGTTTTTACATCGCTTATAGGTCTATAGGGAAATATCTGCTGATGGCGTTAAATGGTATACTGTAATCCGGGAGCGATTTACAGTAGCATAACTTCAAATATTAATTGCGCTTTACTTGTATCTGACGCTTACGTGTTGTCATGGAGATAAACAAACAAACAAACCAAATAAGGCTTTTATTTTTCTACAATAAGAAGATATTAGAGCGCGAAGGTAGCAAACAAATGATACGTTCATAAAAAAAAATGAATATTTGGTAAATTTCAAGTTCTTTTAAAAGAATAAAAGAACAAAAGAATAAAAGGTAAAAGAATAACTAGAATATATTCATTAAAGAATAAACAATAAATTAGCATAAACACTATATGGGAATTTGTAGGGGAATATCATTAGTATGGGAATATATGGGGATTTGTAAGGGAATATCATTAGTATGTGAATATATGGGAATTTGTAAGGGAATATCATTAATATTGGAATATATGGGAATTTAAAGGGGAATATCTTTAGTATGGAAATATATGGGAATTTGTAGGGGAATATTAGCCGATTAGTATGGGAATATATTAGAATTTGTAAGAGAATATCATTAGTATGGGAATATCATTAGTATGGGAATATATGGGAATTTGTAGGGGAATATTATTAGTATGGGAATATATGGGAATTTGTAGGGGAATAATATTGGTATGGGAATATATGGGAATTTGTTGGGGAATATCATTAATATGGGAATATATGGTACTTTATAAGAAACTAACATGAATAAATATAAAAAAATACTATAAAATTCATTATAAATTTATTATAAAATTATTATAAAATTAAATGAGCATTATTTAAACTTACGTTTTGAAAAAAAATAATCACACATACACACACATGTGTATACAGACACAGACACAGTATTATAGCTATTCAGTCAAAACACTACTCAATCAACATTACCGACAGATGCACGCACGAATTTGATATCTTCATTCGTCCTTGATGCCAGAGTAGTGTATATGTTGAAGGTACTTAAAATCAGTATTGAAATTGTGTAAGCAGTTTTATATATATATATATATATATATATATATATATATATATATATATATATATATACACACCTCGCTATGTGAGGTGGAGCGTACAAGAAACCAACTCACTACTTCACCAGGCCAACTCGAGAGGAAGGGCGACAAGCTTGACCTTCGTGAAATGTTATATAATGTTATAATGTTTCAGACCAACAAAGACCCTAGGATCCACTCATGGCTGGTCTATCTAACTGTGTTCGTAATTGTGTATTGTGTATGTCCTCCGTGGTGGCGGAGGGGACCTACAATTTTACGTGGGTTCCGAACCACAAGGACATAAGAAATTTATGTAACAACTGTCTGTACATTGGCAACGACCAATTTTTGCAAAACTAAATAATTATCAATTTAAAACTAATTAATTATCGATTTAAAACTAATTAATTATCGATTTAAAACTAAAGATAGTCTCTGGATCCAGAGGATCAAGTCATAATAGACTACTATCCACAAATATGTTACACGCTATATCTATTTATAACTGACATGCAAATATATCAGATCCAAAGAATCCAGTCAATTTCATTACGGTATCCATCAATACTAGTACCTTGCCAACCAAAAATAAGTCACGGTCCATATCGATTGCGGACCAAGTCAAAATTTACAACCATATACATTACAATATATATACTTAGGAGGAAAAGTGTAGGTGTGGCTGTAAAGACTGTACAGTAATGCAGAAATGTGTGTGCACCCATTTTGGGTCTCCCATTTAAAAGTGTTTGTGGGGGCAAGTGAAGATCATGAGTGTTTCAATACCTCACAGTACTATGGGGGGCACCGCTCGGCAGAGGAATATCTTTAAATGGGGTGTGTAAGGACAGAGAGTATCCCCTAACCCAAGATGCTGCCTCCCTATATCCCACAACACTTGTGCTGAGCTGTGGGATCTATCACCACAAAGCCTTAATTTTATTACCTTAAACTTTACCCAATCTATCAACATATGCGTCCAATCGACTCTTAAACATGTTTATAGACGTGCTACTAATTACTTCTACCGGCAAACTATTCCAGCTATTTATTATTCTGTGCGTAAAAACGTTTTTGGCAACTGTTGTCTCGAACCTTCTACTTGTCAACTTACACCCGTTATTTCTAGTCCTATTATATTGAGATATTTCGAAAAAGCTATCTCTATCTACGTTATCGAACCCATTCACAATTTTGAAAACCTGGATTAGATCACCCCTTAGCATCCGAGTCTCGAGTGTAGTCAATTTTAACTCCTTAAGCCTATCTTCGTACGACTTTGACCTAAGCGACGGAATCATCTTAGTTGCTCGTCTATGAACTCTTTCGATTTTGTCTATATCTTTGCGCATATGCGGATTCCAAAATTGGATCGCGTACTCCAAATGGGGTCTAACTAATGATTTATAAAGAGGAACTATAATATCGCGCGATTTGTACTCAAAGTTCCGAGCTATAAAACCTAACACTTTGTTCGCCTTATTGACCGCTGCTGTACTTTGTTTCGCTACTTTTAAATCACCAGTTACTATAACTCCTAAATCTTTTTCCTGCTCTACGCTTGTTAACTCTTTCCCTGACATACTATAAGCAAAATTACCGTTACGCGAACCTATATGCAAAATTTTGCACTTCTCAACGTTAAATCTCATTTGCCATGTGACTGACCAATCAACGACTTTATTCAGATCTTCCTGGATTTTACCTCTATCTTCGTCATTAATCGCCCTACCACCCAGCTTCGTGTCATCCGCAAACTTTGAAACTGTACTGACTAGGCGAACATCTAAATCGTAAATATATATAAGAAAAAGCAAGGGGCCCAATACAGAACCCTGAGGAACGCCACTCGCTAGATTAGCCCAACACGACTCCGCTCCATCAACGACCACCCTCTGTTTCCTACCTCGCAACCACTCTTCTAGCCAATTTATTACTACACCCCTGATTCCATGAGCCTTAGTTTTTCAATGAGTCTTTTGTGCGGCACGGTGTCAAACGCTTTTTGAAAATCTAAATACACTACATCAACCGCCCAATGTCTATCGTAAACGTCAACCACGCTTTGAAAAAATTCTAAAAGATTAGTTAAGTAAGATTTGTTTCGCCTAAAACCGTGCTGCGTATTTCTAACTAGTTTATGCAATTCTAAGTGTTCGACTATACGATCCCTAATTATTGATTCCAGTAGCTTACCTACAACAGGCGTTAAACTGATTGGCCTATAATTTCCCGCCGCACCTTTATCACCTTTCTTAAAGATAGGTGTTACATTTGCTAACTTGAAATTATCTGGTACGCACCCCTCAGAAATAGACGCATTAAAAATCTTTGTTAGCGGCACAACAATGCTATCTTTTAATTCTTTTAGTTGTATGGGATATATGGAATCCGGCCCAGGTGATTTACGCGTTTTCATTTTATCAATATAGCGCATTACCTCCCCTTCACTAACCACAATATTATCCAAAATATTACCATTATCAAAAGGTATTATGTCTATGACCGTAGGGATATTCGTCACATCTTCTATAGTAAAAACTGACATAAAACATTCGCGCGAAACAGTTGAAAGGTTGAAAGGAAAGGTGTGTATATATATATATATATATATATATATATATATATATATACCCTTAAACCTTATATGAAATGAAAATGAAAATGAAAAAGTTTATTGGCAGCGCATAGTCCATATGACAAGTATTATTAATACAATGACAGTTGATTAGAAATAATACAGTAATGTCGAAGTTAAGTGGAGCTACAGACAGACGTTTTCGTACCAAAAATTCCACAACTTAGAGGATAAATGGCAGGACTCGTGAATAGCTTGGATAACCTTATATATATATATATTAATATATATATATATATATATATATATATATATTAAACCTTTATATATTTATTTATACATATATTAAACCTTTTATATATATATATATATATATATATATATATATATATATATATATATATATATACACAGTATATATTAAACCTTTTATATATTATATATATATATATAATTATATATATATATATATATATATTATATATATTAAACCCTTTTATATATATATATATATATATATAATATATATTATATATATATATATATATATATATTAAACCTTTTATATATTTATATATATTAAACCTTTTATTTATATATATTATATTAAACCTTTTATATATTTATATATATTAAACCTTTTATATATTATATATATATATATATATATATATATATATATATATATATACACACCTTTAAACGAAGGGATAGGAATATAATGATTCCTCTACTGAAAACACTGATCATATCCAAATTGGAATACTGCTCGGTCCTAACATCCCAATATAAAAATGAAGACATTAGACAGCTAGAGGGGATTCAGAGAAGCTTCACAGCCAAGATCAGTGGGTGCAAATAATTAAATTACTGGGAAAGGTTACGCGAATTAAATCTATATTCACTGGGAAGAAGGGAGAGATACACCATTATTTACACTTGGAAAGCAATGAAGAAACTAGTTCCTAATCTTACTCTGAACCCTGTAACTCCCCAAACAATAGTGGAAAGTAGAAAAGGAAGACTTTGTTCTGTTCCCAAATTAAAGGCAAGACAGGGAACATCCTTAACCTGAAAGAAAATAGTTTTGTTGTGAGAGGACCAAGACTGTTTAATCAGCTGCCCAAAAGACCTAAGGAACACGAGTAGTGTTACGGTGGACATCTTCAAAAGAAGACTAGACGCCTGGCTATTTGAGGTGGAGAGTACAAGAAACCAACTCACTACTTTACTAGGCCAACTCGAGAGGAGGGGCGACAAGCTTGACCTTCGTGAAATGAGGAATCATCGCACGGAACATTTGAAAGGTTGAAAGGTATATATTAAAAAAGTTATATAAAAGGGACTGTGTATAGAAAGTAGTAATTCTGGTGTGCTATTTTCTTTGAAACTCAACTCATGCAAGATCCTGACGAATAAAACGTTTATTTCCTTTACACTCAAAGTGCTTTTGATAATGGTTTCCATACAAGGTATTTTTTTACATTGAAAGTGTTGGTGGGGGAGGGGGAATTGCCTCCCCAGCCCATGCACCTGCCCTCGCAGTCATTCCATTTTAGAAGATACTGGGGGAGCAAGTGCCCTTTCAGTCGGGGAAAGTGTTTTAGTACCCTAATTTACCTACCCACTCTATCGATCGTTTGCTGTTCAAAATACAGAATTAAAAAAAAAAAAGATAAGGGGAGACATGATAGAAATGTACACACTTATAAATAAAATAAACAAAATTAATTTAAATTCAATGTTTAACTGATAAATATGGGAATACAAGAGGTCATAAATATCTATATTAATATTTGTGACGGTCGAACTGCCTGCGAACTTGTTTTCTTTCTTTATTTCTTTCTTTGTTTCTTATGGCTGGCTAAACCACTGGTCAGATTTGGATGAGACTTGGGGAATAAGGGTAACTGAGGCCGAGGAAGAATATAGGCTATGTGGCGTCGGCCTCTGAGGTCATCTAAGGCCGCTGGAGGCCTCTGTATTCCGGATTGGTTGAAAGATAGTGATATCATAGACACGTCATAAAAGATAATGACATAATGACATAATGGGCGGAGCTCTAGCATATATATATATATATATTTATATATTTATATATATCAGGGCCGTGCGGGTCTATCACTTTCGGGTCGGGTGCGGGTCTGGGTCATTTTTCTAATTTACTTTCGGGTCCGGGTCATTTTTCTAATTTACTTTCGGGTCTTGGTCCGGGTCCAGGTCGGACCCGAAAGTTCACTCTCAGGTCCTGTCGGGTCTTTCAGTATATGACCCGGGTCTGGGTCGGGTCCATTATTAAAAGTGTAATAATTATAATCTGGTATAGGATAGGTAATAAGACTGCTACCGTAGCTACATTAACATGTTTTCTGAAACATAGTAAAACATTATATGCAGTGGTGTAGTGCTGTGGGAACGCGTGGGAACGGCGTTCCCTTACTTTTTTTGGTAGACGGAACGGCGTTCCCTCACTATTTCAAATAAATCCGAACTTACAAATCTCTAACGTCATGAAATTTTAATTCCCACCCCTAGAAGAAATATGAGAAAGAATCATTAACTGCTTCATTTCTTTTAGCTTCGACTGAGGCAATGCTAGCCTATAAAGATCTGGTGAAACAGTCACCACGGCGTACCAGTTGTTAACTTTTTTTTAGTTAATCATTCCAGTTGTTAGCTATTTTTATTGATCGTACTGGATGTCGTATATCTAATGACACTGGAAATACTGCATCTTCAACCTTGGAATATATCCTAATATCCAGTGCATATGACCTCAAAATATCCCTGAAATTTGTCAGATTTCAAAAGATTTCCCGGGGGGGCTTACAGTGCCCCCGGACCCCCAGCTGTATGGGCTCGCCGCACTCACCATTGTCCCCCCCGCATCTGAGTAACACTTTCAAAATGCGTTCTCTCACTTCTTTATTTAGCACTACACCACTGTATATATATATATATATATATATATGTGCTTCTTAACTGAAATATTTTATTTGAGAAGACTTTATTCCCCAACACCGTTCGATCGCAAAGACAATACTGCGTCTAATAATAATTGCGAAAGAGAATTTCTTTGCAGGTTCAGAATGAAGCTTAGAGCGGAGAACAATCTTTCAACGCTAACTTGTGTGCACGGAGTAGACAATGCTACCAAGGCTGCCTGTTATAATTCTCCTCCCATTTCCATCCACCATTTCATGGGATCTTGATGGATCAGTTTTCCCAGCTGAATCTCTCTTTTTCGCGAGGCGAGGACATTTTTCAAACTGTATCACACCTGCATCAAACTTCGCACTCAGTGACACAGTTTGAATTCGTCCTTCCTTCTGGAGAAGTCTTTCTTTTTGTCGCAATTCTTTTTCAACTCACAAACAAACAATAAAATATATTACGATTAGGCTATTCTTCCGTCACCGTTAATTCTCCACTTCCAGTGAGTCATTTGGAGGGTGGAGTGATAATTCAATACATTGTTGCCAAATCTAAAGGCGCACACATAAATTTTGTAAACTAAAAACCCGGCTGTGCGGGTCCTTCACTTTCGGGTCGGGTCTGGGTCTGGGTCAATTTTAAAATTCAGTTTCAGGTCCGGGTCTGGGTCCGGGTCTTTTTTCTAATTCACTGTCGGGTCTGGGCCAGGGTCCGGGTCCGGGTCTTCTCTCACTTTCGGGTTAAACCCGGGTCTGGGTCCGGGTCCGAGTCCGACCTGCCAGCCCTGATATATATATATATATATATATATATATATATATATATATATATATATATATATGTATGAAATCTACGGTAAAATTATTGAATGCCCGGTTAGGTCAACTGTACGCCCTTGATGATTGGCTTGGTTAAGTCGTGATATTTTCGTTAAAACTAACGAAAATATCACGACTTAACTTAAACAATCGTCAAGGGCGTACAATTAACCTAACCGAGCATTCAATTAACCTACCCGGGCATTCAATTAACCTAATCGGGCATTCAGTTGACCTAACTGGGCATTCAATTAACCTAATCAGGCATTCAGTTGACTTAACCTGGCATTCAATTAACCTAACCGGGCATATATATATACATATATATATATATATATATATATTTAGCGTTCAACTTCCACCCGGGCAACGCCAGGTCGCTCCGTTAGTAAGGTATTTAAACTATACAATAGGTTAAAAATAAGGAAGAATTTTTTTTTAGTAGCCATCTTTATATTCTTATAGATCATGTTACAGTATAATATCATACATACAGTACCTTTTTGTACCATTTTACGCATGCTTTCCCACCCGCTACTTTGTGACGCCAGTCACAGGCATATATGTAATTATTTCCAATGTCCCCCTTCCTGTTCTTTTAAAGTGACCTTTTTGAGAATTGAAATGAGTATAAATTATCATAGTGTTTTGGTGTTCAAATTTCTGTAAAATAGATTTTGTTTTGTAATGAAAATTTTAAAATTTCAAATAATCAGTAAGAGAATCGGCTAAATTTGGCCGATTCTGCCAATGCCATGAATCAGTACACCACTAGTTTTTATTGATTTTGCAAATTTTGAGGGCCAGGTTCTTTACTAGTAAATATACTATTCAGCTTGATGTAATAACATGTTTTATAGATTTAATGATCCATACATGTTGTTTATACCCTCATGTAATCGCAAGTTTCTTTAAAAATATCATCTTATTTGTTAAACTTTAATAAAAAAAATGTCTCATCTTCTAATTTTTTTTACAGATAAGATAGTATAATGGCTCCAAATAAAGAAATTTCATACACGAATAGATTGAAAATTATTGTTCTCCTTAAAGAAGGCAACACTCAAAGACAAATAGCTGCTAAAGCTGGAGTATCATTGTCTACGGTTTCCAAAACACTTTCTCACCACTCACAAACTGGGGATGTGAAGAACAAAACAGGTCGAGGACGGAAGCGAAAAACATCTAAAAACGATGATGAGTATATGATGATGATGAGCAAGCGTAATAGAAAGAAGACTGGTGGGTGGGGAAGGGGAATGAGGGAGTGTGGAGGTTGGTTGTGTAATGTCTATTTTTGGTTCAAATTCACTAGTATATAGAAAGTTGTATTGTGGTAGCTGTTCATATAGACTTGCAGTAATCATAATGGAACCTTATCTGTGCTAATAATTGTGACGGTCGAACTGCCTGCGAACTTTCTTTCTTTGTTTCTTATGGCCGGGCAAACCACTGGCCACATTTGGGTAAGATTGGGGGATAGTGGTAAACTGGTAACTGAGGTTGGGAAGAACATAGGCTATGTGGCGTCGGCCTCCGAGGTCATCTGAGGCCGCTGGAGGTCTCTGTATTCCGGACTGGTTGAAAGATAGTGACATCATAGACATGTCATAAAAGATAGTAACATAAAATGGGCGGAGCTCTATCATATATACTAGGTGCGATCCAAAAGTTCCCGGACTGGCAGCGTGGAGCGCTAACAGGCCGTAGTACGGACTTGGACCGCTAGATAGCCCTAAACAGCTCTATCGTGAAGCAGTGTGCTGAGTGACACGGTGATACACGCACGCGTTTTTTTTTCACGAGCGTTTTTGTGCGTTAGTGTTAGTGGTTTTATGCGATTTTTGCGAGAAGAGAAATGGCAGACTTGAAGGAGCAGCGCGTATGCATCAAGTTTTGCTTCAAACTTGGCAAAACCGCGTCGGAGACCCACGAAATGCTTAAAAAGCATTTGGTGATGACACCATGGGCAGAAGCCAGACTTTCGAGTGGTTCTCGTGGTTCAAACGTGGGCAATCATTAATTGAGGATTCCGAACGTTCTGGTCGGCCCTCAACCAGCAAAACCGACGAAAATGTTGAAAAAGTGCGTCAGGCCATCAACGGGGACCGTCGGCGAACGATTAACGACATCTGCAGCATCATTGGCCTATTGTTTGGTTCTTGCCAACGCATTCTCACGGAGGAACTCAACATGAGGCAGATCGCTGCTAAATTCACTCTGTCTGTGCAGCAGTTTTTGGCCAAAAACAACATGGCAGTGGTCCCTAGCCCCCTGTGACTTCTTCCTGTTCCCCAAGATGAAAATCCGGCTGAAGGGGCGACGATTTGACGACATCGAGGAGATTCAGGCGGAATCGCACGAGGTGCTGAACAACATCCCCAAAACGGAGTTCCAGAGGTGCTTCCAGCAATGTGAAAATCGCTGGGCCCGCTGTATCAACTCCCAAGGGGACTACTTCGAAGGGGACAGCAGTAATTAGAACCTAAGGTAAGCCTACATTTTTTTGTCGGTACAGTCCGGAAAGTTTTGGATCGCGCCTCGTATATATATATATATATATATATAAAACAACATAGGCTATGTGGCGTCGGAGCAAGTGTAGTTTACGTCCCCCTGTGATGCCTAGTGTAGTTTACGTTCCCCTAAATTATCCTAATGTAGTTTAAGTTCCCCAACTTTGTCTGCGTATACCTAATCAAATAAAACGTTAAAACTAACGAAAATATTACGACTTAACCTAACCAATCGTCAATTTATAAACGTTAAAACTAACGAAACTATTACGACTCAACCTAACCAATCGTCAATGTTTTAACGTTTTATTTGATGGATTCATTTAAAAAATGTCTCTTAAAGATCCTAGTGTAGTTTACGTTCCCCAACTTTGATCTAGTGTAGTTTGTGTCCCATTTTGCGTCAAGGGAACGTAAACTACACTTGCTCTCTTTCTCTCTCTCTCTCTCTCTCTATATATATATATATATATATATATATATATATAGGCTCTGTGGCCTCGGCCTCCGAGGTCATATATATATATATATATATATATATATATATATATATATATCGAAACCTACGGTAAAATTATTGAATGCCCGGTTAGGTTAAGTCGTGATATTTTCGTTAAAACTAACGAAAATATCACGACTTAACCTAACCAGTCGTCAATGGCGTACAATTAACCTAACCGGGCATATATACAGGGTGGCCCAAACAAAATGGCACCAATTTTGAGAAGTGATATCTCAATAACCATTGCAGCTAGGGACTTAAAGAAACAACCAAATGAAAGATAATTATTTTCTCTTTAAATACTTATTCTATGGCTTGATGGTTATAAGCCCATATAATGCCCAAAATTGGCTTCCAAAAAAATATACAAAAAAAGTTGCGCATTTATATTTATTCCTTGATCCTAATTTTAAATGAAATTTTTCTATTCCAGACGCCTCAAGATGGGATTGAGAGAATCTGATAAGAACATTATACAAGCACTACGTGAAGAAAAAGGATATTCATTAAACAGAATCCTTTACGAATTTCCAAATAGAAATTGGAAAAAAAGAACTGTGGCACATTTTTTACAAAAACTTAAAGAAACCGGCAGCAGTCAACGGCGTCCGGGAAGTGGTCGACCAAAAAGTATTAGAACGCCAGAAAACATTGAAAAAGTAAATGAAATGGTTTTAAGTCAAGAGAAACAACCGGGAACAAGTAAAAATGAACGTGAAGTTGCGAAAGAAACCGGGATTTCACGTTCATCAGTATAGCGAATAATTCGAAAAGATCTTGGGTTGAAAACATTTAAGAGGGTGAAGGTTACTGCTTTATCGGAGCCTGTGAAAGAAAGACGTTTCCATCGATGTAAAAATCTATTGCGAAGATTTCGGTCAAATGAGTCTGTGAAAAAAATTTGGTTTTCTGAGAAACTATTTACGGTCGAAACACCACGAAATACCCAAAATGATCGGGTTCGTGCAGCAGTGGCGACAAAAACTCATGTTGACCCAAAACGACTTTTGCGTGAAAAAAAACACTTCAGATTCGATAATGGTTTCCTTTGCAGCGTCATCTGAGAACAAAACATCCATCATTTTTATTCAGCGAGGCGTTAAAATTAACTCAATTTACTACTGTAATGACATTTTGTCTCCAATGTTGTCAGAGATCAAGGAGACGAGCACTGATTTTGTGTTCATGCAAGATGGAGCCCCATCTCATACAGCCAAGGAAACAATAACATTTCTCAATAATAATTGTCCTGGTTTTATCGAACCAAATAATTGGCCACCATGCAGCCCAGATCTAAACCCCATTGACTACTTTGTGTGGTCTGCCTTAGAGAGAGAAGTCTACCATGGTCAGAAAATCCGTGATGTGAACCATCTTCGTGAACGAATTCAGGCTGCATGGGAAAATCTCTCACAAGTGACGATCTCAAAGGCAATTTCAAAATGGAGGGCGAGATTACAGGCTGTGGTTGACCATAATGGAGGGCAGATTGAGCCATTTATTGAAAATTAGGTTTAACTTAAAACCACAGAACTTCGTTTAAAGACCGTAAATTAGAAAATAATTAATTAGAAAAAAATAAAAGGAATAAATATAAATGAGCAACTTTTTTTGTATATTTTTATTATAAGCCAATTTTTGGCATTACATGGGCTTATAACCATCAAGCCATAGAATAAGTATTTAAAGAGAAAAGAATTATCTTTCATTTGGTTGTTTTTTTAAGTCCCTAGCTGCAATGGTTATTGAGATATCACTTCTCAAAATTGGTGCCTTTTTTTTGGGCCACCCTGTATATATATATATATATATATATATATATATATATATATATATATATATATATATAGCGTTCAACTTCCACCCCGCCAACGCCGGGTCGCTCCACTAGTTACTGTATAAGTCTAGTAAATTACATGGAGTTCAACGCTGTTCACGATCATATTAATTGTTTATCTTTATGAACACAGAGATTACAGTAAAATTACCTGTATGTCAATGAATGCACATTCAATTGTCCTTTAGATATACAGTATATGTCTGTATTATATGTTGTTGGACTCGGTTGTCCCCCTTCCACCCCACCTTCCCGCCAGTTGGGGTACCTTGACTATCTTTACGGCGTTGCCACATGTACGGAGTCGTCTGTGAAACGAGGAACATTACATATCCGGGCAACTGTACATAAGCTGTAACCTCATAAAATTTACCCCACCACATTTTATTTACTACACACTCGATCTCACTTCTCGTTTGCCTACGCGCGCGCGCGCGCACACACACACACACACACACACACACACACACACGCGCGCGCGCATGCAAGCTTACACGTATTGGTTTTATTGTACTCTACTTGTGAGGTAACCCCACCTAACCTTTGAACAACTAGCTTTTGATATATTTGCATCTTAAAAATTGCCAAATACCTCATAACCATCCATCCCACTGGAGCCCTTAAACTACTGTATTGGGATAGAGGGATTTCTTACTTTATTAATGTTTAGTACTCCATAAGACTGGTATGATTTACGAAGTGGTACTTCCAGACTCTAGTTTAGAATATAATAATACCAAACTCACACTCAAGCACGTACCTACATGCACGTAAACAGTACGCACGCACTCACACACGTACGCATCTGGTACATGCATGCAAACAGTACGCACGCACTCATACACACACACACGCATGTACGTACATGCACGCAAACAGTACGTACGCACGCATGCACCCTGAAACATATCCTAACATAAGCAAGACAAACATAGTTATTGACACATGACACAGATTTTGAGAAACGCAATAAAACAACAGAAAAGGTGGAAGAAAAAGAAATAGTTAAACAAACTGTTAAAACATTGAAAACCAGCAATAATAATTAAAAAAAGTAAAAATTCCCTCGTTCCTAGAAGCTGGAATATTAATTAATTCGTCTTCATGACGAGCTTTAATAAACAAAGGAAGAACATAGTATTTAATAGAAAAAATATAGGAACATTTTATTCCCATTAAAACAGACTAAACGAATTTATTTTCTCGGGAGTCTTTTTTTGGGGGAGAACTGTACGTTATAATTTTTGCCATAACCAACTACAACCACTATTATAGTGGTTAAAAAGAGTGATGAGGTGGGGGGAACATGCGACATTCTTAAAATGAATATTAGAAAAGGTACAGACCCTATTTTTATGAACAGTGCCAGAGTTGTTGGTCGGGGTCATGTAGGGTTTGTAATAAAATACTCGTTTAAAGAGAGAGCAAATTACATTACTCAGATCTGTTCCAGATGAGCTGGATGTATACGTCTAGTTACTTTGAAGGAAAGCTGAGTGGAAACGAATCAGGGTTAGCCTGATTGGATTCGACTCAGTTGTCCCAGGTGGGTTTTACAGAAAATCTCACCGGGAAGAAAACACATCAAACCCACGCAACTGGGTTTTTTCAGGGTTTTTTTCAAATTAAATCAATGATTCACAAAAAAAATAATGTAATAAATTAATTCTTGTACAGTACTCATTACTGAAATACTGAAATCCACCGAAATATGAAACATGATTCAATAAAAGATTCCACATTCACACAACTTCAATGAGATATTACAAACATTAATTATTTGAGCATTTTATTTTCAATCAAAACATATACCTAACTGCCCAATCAAAATACAACTCGTGGTAAATAGATATTTTTGTAAAAAGCTCTCGCTATCTGGCTCTATTCTTATACTATTTTGGTCATTGAAAATATGAAAACGCCCGATAAAACTCGAAAAAGGACGGTAAACCCGGAAAAAATCGAAAAAACCCAGTTGGGTTGGTTTTTTCAGCAAAATCCTGGTTTTTGCCAACTCTGAAACAAACCCCTCCTACATCAAACTAAATCTAGAGGTGAAGAAACTTGCTTAAATATCCCCAACAGGATTGATAACTTTTATGAAAAAATATATATATATATATATAAAGCAAAATAATTTTTTGGTGATTGCAAACTTTCGAGGCAATTGAAAAGTTGAAAAGAAAATTGATTTTTTGCGTTATTTATTTATTTTAATGTGTTTTCTATATTCAACGACTGTCAGAAACAGATTTTTACTTTTTATCTGCTTTTTTTTTGTCTATATATCTATATAATATATATAATATATATTATATATATTATATATATATATATATATATATAATATGAAGTCTGGTAAAGAAGGGTTCCATACACATGAAAAATAGACGAATATATTATATGCACTAAAATCACAGAATAACACGTGATCTTATTAATAAGCAAACAACCACAGGGAAAAGGAAAAGGAAACACGAAGTCCGAGCGCTTTCGTGATATATTCACATGATATATTCACATTCACATGATATATTCACAGCTATTTTCTGTTTCTCCTTGAAGATGTGAATATATCACGAAAGCGCTCGGACATCGTGTTTCCTTTTCCCTGTGGTTGTTTGCTTATATATATATATACGGTGTGTGTGTGTATATATATATATATTATTTCACGAAAGTCACACGTGAATAATATTTATGATGAAAATAACCACGAAGGAAAAAGGAAACACAGAATGGTGCTCAAGCGCTTTTGTCTAATGACATCCTCAGGAACACTGAAATAAATAACAAGTTCGAGATTATATACAAGTCACAAAAAAAAAAAAAATGGAAAAATAAAATTTGTAGGAGGAGCATACAAATTTATAAGGAAAAGCTACCAGAGTTTTAGCACTTTGCCCCTATTGTCTAAATCCGTTCTGAACGAATTCCAAACAACAGGATCAAGCGAAAAAAGGCCCTGGCTAATGTTGAAATTATTTGTAAATTGAATAATGGCAGACTCAAGAATATTTCTCTTAACAATGTTGCTTGAGTGAAACAA
Organism: Bathynomus jamesi; assembly: GCA_023014485.1. Taxonomy (NCBI): domain Eukaryota; kingdom Metazoa; phylum Arthropoda; class Malacostraca; order Isopoda; family Cirolanidae; genus Bathynomus; species Bathynomus jamesi. Next base: position 493,662 of record JAJOZX010002046.1, on the reverse strand, counting down.
AATTGAAGCATTATTCCAATCAATACAGTGTGATAACTCTGACAAATGGACGAAAAGGGCACTGGACGACTGTCCCTTTCTAACGGAATATTGATGCTGTTTTACACGCGTGTGCAAATCCTTTCCCTTCTGTCCACTGTAAAAGGAATCACATTGTTTACAACCAATTTTATAGATAATGCCTGAATTATTGGTAGGGCTATTTTTAACTATGATATTTTTCACAATATTATCATATGAAAATACTACATTAATATTCAAAAGTTTAAGTATATTAACAATGCCTAAAAAGCCCGGGAAAAATGGAAGTACTAAAATATTCTTCACACGATAAAAAGTTCGTTTTGCCTTGTTAAGACAAGATTCCAAAAACGCAGGTGGATAACACAAATCACTTCCAATACTGTCGATTTTTTCTAATTCGGCATCCATGTATCCGGGCTGGCGATCCTAAGAGCGCGGAGAAACTGAAGAAAATATGGCTTACTTGATAGGGGTGTCATGTCCGGAGTAAAAGTGTACGTAGGACAAATTGTTTTTTTTTTTCCGATAAGTACTAAACTTAAAACGTCGGATATGTACACGCACATCCATAAACGAGATTCAGTTGTTTTGTTCCACTTCTAAAATAAACTTAATGGAGGGGACTTGATTATTTAACTGAAGGAGGAAGTCATCCAGGTCACGCTTCATGGGCCAGATACACAAAATATAGTCGACGTACCGCAACCATGGGATGGCAACCCCCAGGATTCTCGGAATGCAAGTGATTTCCCTCCTCTGTAAAACTTTTTTCCTGTCTTAAATTCAAACCCATAAAATGAAAGTTATTTTTTTTTAAACTTTTTAATTGTCTTTATAATTTTTTTCAAAGATTTTTTTTTCTGATCGGAAAGATAGATGGTGAACGTAGTATGAAGGGACTTCCAGATTACCACTTTTAAATATAGGCAGATGCAAACTACGATTATATCATGGTAATTTCCGCTCTGAATGAAATAGTTATAGTATATAGGGTGGCAAACAGTCCAGAAATAATATCATGACACGATATATATGTGTACACACACACACACACATATATATTATATATAATATATATGTATATATATAGAGAGAGAGAGAGAGAGAGCGCTGAAGAGAGAACGAGCATATAAACATACATTTATTCAACACGCGCTAGACGTTTCGGAAACTATAGTTTCCATCTTCTGTAGCTAAAAAAGTAAAAGTTACAATTAAAATTAAAATTACAATTAAAGTTACAGTTAAAAACTACAGTTTAAAAATTAGAATACTTACAAATACAAATATAAAGTTGCCTTTGTAACCAACCTGATGGCCTCGATACTAAACTACAAATGAGAAGCAGTACACAAAAATGGTCAGACGAAACAGTTGGTTGGTTATATTGTATATAATTTGGTTACAAAAGCAACTTTATATTATATTTGTAAATATTTTAAATTTTAAACTGTAGTTTTTAACTGTAATTTTAATTGTAATTTTAATTCTAATTCTAATTTTTACTTTTTTTTTAGCTACAGAAGATGAAAACTGTGGTTTCCGAAACGTCTAGAATTTTTAAAATAAATACAGGGTGTCTCAAAAGTCACTATCTATTTCGGTGACAGATGTTTTTTTTAAATGCTATGCTGGCATAAAGATATGTACTTCTGGTGCAAATTTGTGTATTTAAAAAAAGTTAATTGGTTTATTATCTTGACATGCTTGAACAATTCCTCGAACCTCAACTTCTTAGAGATGGCATTCTTGACACAGTAGTTTTTCAGCAGGATGGAGCACCGTGCCATTATGCAATAATTGTACGTGATTATCTTGACAGACGCTTCCCCGGTCGCTGGATTGGTCGTGGAGGAACACAACCATGGGCAGCACGTTCACCCGATTTAACACCATTAGATTTTTTCGCCTGGGGTTTCATTAAGTCTAAGGTGTACACTGGTAGAAGAATTAGTGATGTAGCCGAACTTCGAAATCGTATTACCGATGCAGTTCAGAAAATAACACCTCAAATGCTGGAAAGTGTGTTCCGGGAAACAACTTATCGCTTTGAGCTCTGTAGAGGCACTGATGGTCGCCATGTGGAGACAGATAAATAAATAGCACTAATTCTTTGTGGCACTTACTTTGAAATAAATATATTTTTCATGTCTTAAACCAGTTTTTCGTAATTCCCATTATTTTTCAAAATAGATAGTGACTTTTGGGACACCCTGTATATGTTTATGTGGTGGTGGTTCTTCGCTTCATGTCTAGATTGAGATTTCCGAGAAATAAGTCTATTTACGATATATATATATATATATATATATATTATATATATATATATATATGCGATGAATTTCACAATTAAACACGTGAAATGAATGAATGACGCAAACCCACAAGGAAAAATAAAAATGATTCCAAGGCCTTTGTGTATTGAAAAGTGGACGCTCAATTCTGCCAGTTGAGGTTTAAGTTTTGGTTTTGGCTAAAAATATAATAGTTACCCCTTTTTCTTTGATTTATTCAATCCGACGTGAATGCAACGAGTCTTTTACTTATATTGAGGTTCTAAATGTAGTGGGGCTAGGCTGCTTTAAACCCTAGATCCATGTCCCAAAGCTGGATCCTGTCTGCTTTGCAGATAGCTGGTGAGGAAGCTATTTTATGGGACCTCTTTGCGAGAGACCCGTTGCTCACGTCGGGCTTGCATCATGAAAAGAAAAACTATGGTATTTGTCATTTACCATTACTTATTCGGACTATAGTGGATTTAATTATCCCAGAAGAGTTCCTTGTTCCATGCACGGTCTGTGTGTATCATATATATATATATTTTTTTTTTTTACTTACTTTTGTGACTTTTGTTGAGTTTGAACGAAGGTTCAGGATCGACCTGCGGTCGACCCCTCTGCAGCATCCCGCCTCATTCGCGAGATTTGGTGAAGGAGGGAATTGCTGTCTGATCGCCTCCTGCCCTCGTAGCCAGCCACGCATGTCCGGTCAGGGACTTTGCACAAGAATCTGCCCAGCTGGTTCTTGAAGTTATTCAGGTCGGTGTGCTGGAGATTCCTCACTTCTTTTGGAAGGACATTGAAAAGCTTTGGGCCTCGTATTCTGAGGGTATTTGCCATCCTCGTTTTCATGGCCCCTTCTCCCACCGCAGCTGGGATCGTACAAAATCTGCCTCTTCTCTCATTCCAGTTTGTTTCTATTTCATTTCTGAGGTTAGGGACAGAGCCCTCAAGTATTTTCCATATGTATATTATTGTGTACCGCTCGCGCCTTCTTTCAAGAGAGTAGAGTTCCAGGGATTGTAGTCGAGACCAGTAGTCTTCACCTTCCGTTTCCTTTCTCTTAGACGTAAAAGTCCTTTGTATAGCTTCAATGTTCGCAATGTCTCTTTTTCTGTGTGGGCTTGTGAGTACTGAGCAATACTCAATTATTGGTAGGACTAGATCCTTTCATAATTTGAACATGATGTTTGCTTTTCTGCTGCGGAAGCTCCTCCAGATGATTCCCATTATTTTTCTAGCCGTTGTGATTTTGATTTTATAGTGCTCTCTGAATTCTGCATCCGACGACATTATTACTCCAAGATCCCTGACTTGTGGATTTGGTGTTATCTGTTTGGCTTGCGGAGTTTTGTACCCTTTTTTCTGTAGCTCTTTGTTATTACCATATCTTAGAAGTTGGAATTTTTCTTCGTTGAACTTCATATTGTTGTCTTCTGCCCACTGGAATAATGTTTCAATGTCGTTTTGTAGTTTTCTTATGTCATCTTCGTTCAATATTTCCTTACATAGCTTTGTGTCATTTGCGAAGCATGATACAATACTGTCCTTAATATGAAATATTATATATATATATATATATATATATATATATACATTATAACTGCAAACACGCAGTATAATTAACGTAAAGAACGACGCTTTGTATAGGAGAATTATCCGCGCAAGATGAGAGCGAAAGAACGAAACAAATGAAAAAATGAGGTAACCACCCGGGAATCGAACCCGGGATCTTCCGATTGCCGGCGTAATGGTTATCATATCTGACCAGCAATCGGAAGATCCCGGGTTCGATTCCCGGGTGGTTACCTCATTTTTTCATTTGTTTCGTTCTTTCGCTCTCATCTTGCGCGGTTAATTCTCCTATACAAAGCGTCGTTCTTTACGTTATATATATATATATATATATATATATATGTATATATATATATATACAGGGTGGGCTGTAAGTTTCCATACATAGGAAAAATTAAACGTTTGTTTTTATGTTTCAGATACCCTAAGAATATACGTTTGACGTAAGATCTTGTTTACTGATGAAGCAAATTTTTACGTCAATGGAGAGGTTAATCGGCAAAACATACGTTATTGGAGTAATGCTAACCCTAACTGGCTGAGTCCGACGAAGATGCAAGGTGCCGGTAAAGTGATGGTGTGGGCCGGGATATGGGGTGACAGAATTATTGGACCAATTTTTGTCAGTGGAAATCTTAATGCCGAAAGGTATCTTAACATGTTGCAAGAAGAGATTTTCCCATCCCTGCTAAACGAGGAAGGTAACTTCCCAGTTTACTTCCAGCAAGATGGAGCTCCACCTCATTATGGTCTTCACGTGCGTCGGTATTTGGATCAGCAGCAGCAGTTTCCGGATGCTTGGATTGGTCGGCGTGGTCCTGTGGAGTGGCCTCCCAGATCCCCAGATCTCACCCCCCTTGATTTCTATCTTTGGGGGCACTTGAAGGCCATAGTGTATCAGGAAAAGATACGAGAAATAAATCATCTAAAGGAACGTATCACCAACGCCATTACAAGCATAACGTCAACTGTGCTAATGCGTGTTCATCAACAGTGGGGAACACGTATTGAAATGTGTTTTCAAAACAATGACAACCATGTAGAGCATATTATATAAATAAAAATGGTTGTCCATAAAAAAATGTTTATTTTTCCTATGTATGGAAACTTACGGCCCACCCTGTATATATATATATGTGTGTGTGTGTGTGTGTGTGTGTGTGTGTGTGTGTGTGTGTGTGTATGTATGGCACGAAATGTATTTCGCAGTTTCTGTTTTTGGGACTGCCCATTGCCATCTCTACGTCAAGTAAAGTTATTGGGAGAAAAGAGAAGTTTGGTAAGTTTTCGCCAAAATCCAAGGAAGAATTAGTGAGTTGGGAAATATTTTCCCTTGCTCGCTTTTCTATTTCTGAGAAATGTTTGTTAAGTTCGTGTGTTAGTGTTTTACTAACATAATTATTACTAGTTATAAAATGTTTCTGAGTGTATGAAGATGTTTTCTTTGGGTATAAACTTTAAATTGCAGACAACTGCACTCCAACAGAGTTCCCGCCTGGCACACGAGAAATAGGTGCTACTCTAGCCCTCATTACTCTGCAAGAGTACTGTTTGCTTCCGCAGGAATCACTCCTGACGAACAAACTGCCTTTGAGAACACCTCGTCCTCTCAAACGGTTGACGACCACGAGCAGAGTCGTGAGGTTAAGGGTATCCTCTTTATCGTCTGTTTTAGGTCACCATTTAACTCATGCATTTTATCAGAGTAATATTGTTGTTTTGCTTTTTTAACTAGTCTGTCAAATTTGCTTTTATATTTAGTGAAAACTCCTTCAATCTTTATCAACTGTAGAATTTTTGTTTCTTCTGATTTGTTTTCCGTGAGATTATCGCGGAAAATAGAAGCCATAAACAAAAGTTTATGCAGGATTTTAAGTCTTTACCCGGGACGGAAATAATTTTTAACTGATTTAAATTCTTAAATAAAGAATTTGATTTCTGATACTGACAAGTGAATGTTTTAATATATATATATATATATATATATATATATATATTATATATATATATATATGTATGTATGTATGTATGTTTCTTCTTACGCCATAAACTGCAACTGATGATGGGAGTTTGACTTCCGAAACGTCTGAGATTAAATCTTCATTATGTTGACTTAGACGTTGATCATCGTTTTTGTTCTTTAATGTCGTTTCTTTAAGAACACTCCTTTCTCTACAATTATACAGGGTGTACATAAAGTCAGGATCTATTTTTGTGAAGCACTTGGAAATTATATGGAATTCAATCATAAAATGATAAAGTGGTAACATTTATTAAATAATTAAGAGTAGGATTCGACGTGACGCCCATCAGTATCCCTGCACAGCTCAAATCGTTCCGCAGCATTTCTAAACACATTCTGGAGCATTTGCGGGTTATGTTATCTGCAGCAGTTCGTATACGTGTACGTAAGTTTTCAAGACTCGTAATCTTCGTCTGATAGACGTGCGATTTGATAAAGCCCCATGCAAAGAAATCTAAAGGGGTTAAATCTGGTGATCTCGCTGGCCAAGGTCTTTGGTTGCTTCCGCGTCCGATCCAGCGATTTGCAAAACGTCCATTTAGATAATCCTGAACAATTTTGGCATAGTGACAAGGGTTCCATCTGGTGGATTCTAAGGGGATAGGATTCTTGTCATAACATGACGTAAACAGAATCTATAAATAGACCCACAAATTGTTTAAACTTCATTCTCTTCATTGCAATTGCTTCGGATTGACGTGTATTAATTACTGTTCAAGATGTATCGTCGTGGTTACTTTCGTCATCATAATCGAAGAAGGAAGTTTGTTCGGACTTTTCCTCGAAAGATTGTTAGAAGGCGTTCAAAGGAGAAGATATTTAAAGCTTCAATGAAATTTGTTTATTTGTCTAAAATACTTTTGATGTTAATGCAGATGGATATTATACCTTGTGTTTGGATCTTTTAACTAATGAGGCTAAATCTACCATTTTAAAATTTAATTATTATCAAGTAACAGGTGTATCATTCCATAGTATTCCAGAATTGAATATGTCTGGATATGTTATTAATTATGAAGATTCATTAAGTCGTAAGAAGGAGGGTAGGGAAAGGATAGAGGGACCTAATGTAGGGATATCACCATCTCCATATTTAATTGTTCCACATTGTGTTTTGTTTGAACCTAATCTTGACTCCTCTCATAGTGCAGAGCAAGTAATGCATCATCCAAGAACAAAGTGGTACTCACCTTTTAAAGAGTTTAGAATGTATCGTAGACTTAAGCACGTGTGTGAATTAGGTGAACAGGTTACTGCCCAACTCCCTAATACTTTAATTATGATATCAACGAATGATTTATCTAAACCATTAGGTCGTATTTATGTTGGTAAATATACACCTGACGGATCTCAAAAAAATGAGTATGCATTTACATATGTTAATCGAATTGTATTTTATGTTAAGCTGTATGGTATAAAACAATAAAGAAATAAACAAAAATTGCAAATTTTTCATTTCTCCATGATGAGTCATATTCTATTTTTTAAATCTTCAAAAGCAACTCGCGTACTAGTATTACCTACGCGAGTTTCTGCTGCTTCTGGTGGGGGATAAGGTGTTAGGTTACATACTGACGTCATAATGCGTGGATGACTCATGGTATTTTTTAACCTAACCCATTAATTTAGACCATGTAGCTATTAATCTTTTGGCAGCCTCGCAGAGTTAGCATGTCGGCAAAACAATATTAAGTTAAAAGTTAATTCAATTTTCGTTAGCCCATCAGTATCCCTGCACAGCTCAAATCGTTCCGCAGCATTTCTAAACACATTCTGGAGCATTTGCGGGTTATGTTATCTGCAGCAGTTCGTATACGTGTACGTAAGTTTTCAAGACTCGTAATCTTCGTCTGATAGACGTGCGATTTGATAAAGCCCCATGCAAAGAAATCTAAAGGGGTTAAATCTGGTGATCTCGCTGGCCAAGGTCTTTGGTTGCTTCCGCGTCCGATCCAGCGATTTGGAAAACGTCCATTTAGATAATCCTGAACAATTTTGGCATAGTGACAAGGAGCACCATCATGTTGATAGACGACGGGGATAGGATTGTTAGTACCGTCGTCTATCAACATGATGGTGCTCCTTGTCACTATGCCAAAATTGTTCAGGATTATCTAAATGGACGTTTTCCAAATCGCTGGATCGGCCGCGGAAGCAACAGACCTTGGCCAGCGAGATCACCAGATTTAACCCCTTTAGATTTCTTTGCATGGGGCTTTATCAAATCGCACATCTATCAGACGAAGATTACGAGTCTTGAAAATTTACGTACACGACGAACTGTTGCAGATAACATAACCCCGCAAATGCTCCAGAATGTGTTTAGAAATGCTGCGGAACGATTTGAGCTGTGCAGGGATACTGATGGGCGTCACGTCGAATCCTACTCTTAATTATTTAATAAATTTTACCACTTTATCATTTTATGATTGAATTCCATATAATTTCCAAGTGCTTCACAAAAATAGATCCTGACTTTATGTACACCCTGTGTATATATATATATATATATATATATATATATATATATATATATATATATATATATTAGACCGTTTCACGATTATATGGTAATTTTTCAAATTGAATTTTGATAAACGCACACTTTTATTTTTTTATATAAAGGAAGAAAAACAAATAGACAAAATATCATTTTATTTGAATGATAAAAAGGCACCCCTCAGATGGCACTTCTTTTACATTAATGGATAATTAGAGCAAATATAAGACTGAACGAAAAATATGTTTTAAAACAAAGCGACTTAAATTCTATTTAAGACATATATTGATTAAGAATATAGGGATTTCAGTGGCTGAGGGACCTCCTTTCTCTGATTTTCAATGATTTGAAAGGCCAGTTGTCTCTCTTCCTCACTCTTTGTGAGCTTCTCATTAAACTCTGTAGCCAGTTTGACTCCTCGTTCAGCACAGTCGTTGATTACTTTGACTGCCATGACCCGATTACGGTGCTCCTCAATGTCTTCAAGTTTCTTGGGAATTTCTATTTTCAAACACTTGAAGTCTTGTGTTTGAGTTGTGACAAAACTGGTAATCTTTAAGTCATTGGGGTTTTGCAACATTCTGGGGTCCACCTTTCTTGCCCTCACTTTTCGAGGAGGCGCGTGGTGAAGGTTGTGGAGCATTAGAACCTTATCATCTTCAGTCACGAGGTTTGAGAAAAGCCAATCCTACAAGATCCTCACTCAAGTACCAACCATGGTTCTGAAGTTTTTGAGGGCTGTAGCACCCACTTCCTTATCAACCTGGATCTTGTAGATATGTAGCATCTTGAGGAGGGCCAAATCATTTGCTGGAGCATCAATTCCAACTGGAGATGTATACCAAGCTTGAAGATAAACTGTCACTGAAAAGGCGTTTATTCGTATCAGAGCTTGTTTTTCATGAGGGGTGAAAAGGAATTGGTTCCTAAATAAGTAAATGTTTAAGGAATAGATGCCCTTTCCCATCCATCTAGCTCTGCTGTAAGCTCCTGGGTAGTGGAATCTGCTATCAGAGCCTTTATTTGTTTTAGGCATTGGACAACCAAGGAAGATAAGTGCAAGTTCTAAGTATTCCCTGTAGTCACCTCGAGTGTGGCCCTCTTGAAGTTTGGAGTTGATGAAAAAATAAGCTTGTCTCTGTGCTTCAAGATCCAATGATCTAAAGATTCTGAGGTGAGATCATTGGGTTCATAGGGCTTGTAATTCTGCTGATCAATGTTATCCCAACAATCTCTGAATCGATTGAATAAGGGAATTTGTGGACCCGAAGAAGAGAAATACATGTCAAAACTGCAGTGATAAGAAGCTCGTGGATATGGTGGCGGCATGCCAGAAAAAGGAGTGATCTCTGAAGGGCCTTTTGGATGATGGTACAAGCCCCAGCATGGATACCTGTATTGCTTGCAGTAGTATCAAAACAAAGGCCTGCTACCCACTCATTTACTTGTGGCCATTGCTTCAAGACATCTAAAACTGCTCTCCCCATTTCTTCTCCCGTTCCAGAAATAAGCTTTGGAATAGACAGTAATTTTTCTAATTCGCCTGCACCAGTCACAACAATGGGCATTACATCAATCTTACCCCCATGCATGGATGGAAGAAGCTTTCCATTAAAATGAATTATTAAAGGGGTATTTGGTTGGAAACTGCTTTAATGTCTTCTCCCATCTGCATCCGTGTTGATCGCCGAGACCTGTAGATAGAGGATGATGAAAGTGTGATCTCTTCAATTTCCACTCCAGCAGCTGAAAGGGCAGGTGCCACAATGTGCATAGCAGCTCTTGCAGATGTTCCAGTGCGGTCCAGAGCAGCCAAGAACTTTTTATCCCTAACAATTACACCTGGTTCAAGCTTCTCCTTTTTTGAAGATGATGATGAGAGTGCTCTGTAGAACAATCATCACCAGATGATTCTTCACTTCCTCCTGAACCGGAATTTTCACACTGGTTGAGATCCACAACCTTTGTCAATTGCCTCATTTCTTCCTTTGATTTCCTGCGAAGTTTTTCCATTCTTTCCATGCTTATCTGTCGTGCTTTTGCCTTTCTTGAAAACTCCTTGTCTTCTGGACCCATAATCATTTTCCGATCGTTCCTTTGATCCTTAAGAAAATCTTTATCCTCCTGCAATTTTATTTCTGTTTCCACTTCTGAATGAGCTACATCGAAAAGCTTCTTTAAGCTGGTGACAAATTCTGCTTCATTCTTCTCTTGGGTAGGAGTTAGTCGAGTTCGGTTCTTGACCAGCCCTTCATGCTTATTGTAAAGCCTTTTAAGCTTTGAGACAATATAAGGCTTGTGGGATGTAATTAAGGAGGCTTTTTCCCACATAGCAATAACTTCGTTGGCTACAGTTGCGCAAGCTACAGACATTTTGCTTTCCCACCTTAATGTGATAAAAAAGAAGTTTAAGGACATCACTGTTAGTTGGAAGCTGCTTCTCAGAAAAACCCTCTTCCAGCACTTGTCCGACCAACCAGACTTCACACTTGTTCTGGTTTTTGCCATAATTCTGAGGGAAAAAGTTTTACCACCTGTTAGTCTTAATAATAATATAATATATTAATCACTCACCTAAATTATATTATGACTTGATTACTGTAAGAAAGTTGTAAAGTAACATGAAGTAACCTTTCTAGAACAGTAAACTTGTGAAAATATCAGTAATTATAGATGAAAAAGCAAATAAAACATCATATAATCCATAAAGGGAAAAATGGAAATTCTAGAATAGTTATCCTGAAGGAAGAATTTTCTAGAATTCTCTCTAAAGAATATAGGGGGGTTACTGGACCATTCCTGAAAATGACCTACTTATCTTCCAATTTTATTCATGAATTTTATATACCAAATTTAAGAGGACATCACAAAATAAATAAATATATTTGCCAGAAAAATGAAAATTTTCTCATGAGGGGTAAAATAGATATGCATTGAGGGGTGGGATAACAATAAGCTCTTGTCTTAATATTTTGCATGAAGTCTTTATTCATGACATATTACGTTTTTAGTATGTGTGCGTTGAGCCATCATAAATTTCGATATTTCGAAACGGCCTAATATATATATATAAAGAGTTTTAAACTGAACTCATTGTGAAGTCTTATTTCTTTTGGCAAGTTTGCTTCAGATGAAATAGTTTAACTTTACAAACAAAGTTTAAATTATGTGAAGAAAGATTAAACTTTTAGGCAAACGTACAAGAAAAAGTATTAACCCAAAATCACTCTCTCCTTTTACGTATAGAGACATGTCAACTCTCATGGATTTTCCGTGAGACTCACGGATTTTAAGTCTCAAACTCCCTTCTGTGGGATATGTTTCCAGTTATCAAAATCAGGCACAGGCAAAATCAGGCAAAATCTCATGGATTTTCATACTTCAAGGTTGACGTCTCTACTGTACATATATAAATTGATGTTGTAACAACAGCAGTCAGATGCCACATAAATTTAAGCAAACAAGGAGTCACAAGGCGTTACAAGGAGGAGAGGAAGCCTGAAAGACCTTTCGGTCCACTCGGGGAGGTTCCTTTTAGTAGACTAGTGTATTTTTTAATTATTCTAGCAACAGTAGAATACTCAATAGAAAAAGCATAAGGCTCTCTCCTCTCCTTTTGCTCCCTCTCCGCCAGAAGGGGGTACGGAAAAAGGTTGAAGAAAGTATATTGATCCTAGAAAAAGTAGCCAAAGAAATTTCATAGGAAAGAGGAGAATAGAAAAACTAGATTTACAGTTATGCTATGCACACATAGAAATCACATAGTAGAGAGTACCATTGTATAAATTAACATAATAATATATCTCTACGGATCGTATATCAACTTCCTTCTTGGTGTCGTCATAAAAACCTCGAACATATGGTTTTGATTTTATACAAAATATTTACAGCTCTAATTACCGATGTATCAGGTTAACGAAAACTCCATGGCCCATTATTTAACAAAACAGTTAAATTCATTAGGAATTTAACTGCAAAATAACTGCTTCTGCTGAGAGTGGATCAAACTTTCCTATATGAATTGAAAAAGTTAAAATGAAGTTAAGGATCATCCATGGAGGATCTTCGGTGAAAATCAATCTCCTCCCAATAAAATATGTGAATTCTAACCAAAAGCTAATACAGTAAAAGGAATGATAGAAACCTCTTTCAGCTACTAACTACACACCAACCACTACTGAGACAGTCATGCAAGCTTGAAATCCTTGCCTTGAACGCTGTTGGCGAAATTGTTATAACTTTCATCATAACATAATTTAACAAGACCAATACGTAGTGTATAATGCCCCATACCGTATATTTTAGGCATCCTTATCTTAACCAAACAACAAACAAAATCTTTATTCAGATAAAGAATAGAAGTTTCATAAAGTTTTCAATATTTTTCCGTACGATTTAGATATCTGATATGGCATTAACATATTTACAGTATTGTAATCTGACTATGCCGTTGAAAGCAAGGAAGCTTTTTAGGTAAAATTAATGGGATTCAGCTTATTTATTACAAAGTGAAGATGGCAAGTAAAAGTCTCGCCTTCATGTCTCGCCTGAGATGTTTAATGGATTGAGAGTGGGGGTTTTTGTAGGCCAATCCAAAACCTTATTTTTCTATTTTGCAACTAATTTTTAGTAGATTTCGATGTATGCTTGGGGTCATTATCATGCTGGAAGACCCACCGTCGTTTAAGACGAAATTCGCTAATGCAGAGCTCTCTAATCTGCTGCTGATATTCCGTGGACTCCATATTACCATTGATTCATACGCGATTTCAAGGGCCGGAAGAAGATAAACAATTAACATCAAAAGCATTATTGATCTGTTGCCTTGCTTTATGGGCGGAACTGTGTTCTTCTCGTACTAAAGCCTTCATTCTGTTTTCGTCAAACATAACTTTGATCCGTGCTCCCATAAAAGTTTAGTGAGATGACTCATATGACAAGTGCATTACAAAAGAAATTCTTCGTATGCAGGGTGGAGCGAGGTGAATACACAAGGTGGCCTACATATTTTAATAGCTGATATTATAGAGTAAACCCCCCATCGTTTTGAAACTTGTTCTTGGTGCTGTCCAATTGCAAGAAGTCACTACGAGAGGTACGCTGGAGAATCAACGACTCAAGACAGATTTTCCACTGGTGAAAAACGGTGTAAGTATACAGTTTTTTTTAAGTCGAGTTTGATATTACAAAGTTATTCAACTAGAGAGAGTAGAAAAACAGAATTACTGTTAATAAACAGTTTTCTTTGATAACTTCAGTTTATTATTGGATTTCTGAATGTAGAGTAGAGTCCAGGGCTTCTCAAACTTTTTTCACTTGCGACCCCTTTGGATCAGACAAATTTTTTCGCGACCCTTCACTCAATGTCATAAAAGCAATAGGTACTAACACTGTATATTTATGAAAAAAATAATATTTTCAAATGTTTCTGCGACCCCCAATAATATTTACGCGACCCCTAGTTTGAGAAGCGTGGGAGTAGACAATCGCCAACATTTATGACATTTTACACGTTAAATTTAATTTACTTTCGGCTATTATATTCTCTATATTTTCTATATTTTATTATGTAAGGAACTATGAAAACTAGAGGACTTATCAGTGATTAGCCACTTCAGAATTTTTTTTTTTTACCTAAAACTTTGTTATTACTTATAGTGACTCTCGGTTACCATGGTAATAATTTCATTATATGTGAAAGTTAAATACTGAGGGTAAGGAGATCTCTAGCGAAATCATTTGCTTGATCCAAAGTTCCTTTCTCACATATAAAGCAGATAGAACTTGATCAAACTGATTAGAATCTAAGTTGAACCTCGGTGATAACTTATAAGTTTCCAAGATCGACCTCGAGAACTTGCGAGGTGAATAAATTAGAGAGAAAAGCTGTCCTGTGGTGAATTTTTGGGTTTTTTCTTTATTTATATCTCATTTAAACGCTCTTTATTCGTGTCTGAAAAATTAACGAAGGATGTTAGGAAGAAAGACAAAGAGAAGCATATAAGTATGATATATAGAAAGAACCATAGATAGATAGACAGGTAGAGAGATAGATAATATAGACATACACGCAGATAGATAGATGGATAGAGAGATAGATAGGTAGGCAGATAGATAAAGAGAGATAAAGAGACGTAAAACAGAAAGAAAGAACTAGAGAAAGAAGGAAAGGAAAATTAAAAATAAAAATCAGAAGCGCGTAGGAAAACGTATGAAGTGAAAACCTTTCTTTCATTCATTCAAAGCAAAAACATTTAACTGTAACGCTTTTTCGGTAACTAATTAGCTCTAAATGTGAAAATTATCTATTTCCTTTAATGTCTATGTATAATTTTTGTATTCAGTAGGCCTACAGATATACCTCATGAAAGGAATTTTTAAGAAGCAACTTAAAAAAAAATACTTGAAAGATGGACTAAATTCCGATATTACTTTTGTAAATGGACATCATCAGTGCAGTAGTGAAACATTTAGACAAAGTTTTTAAGTATTCTTTGCATACTGCTTTTGAGTTATAATTCAAAGGAAGTTACATAGTTCTCATTGTAAAATTTGGTGTGCTGAGGAGTAATTTCAATAAGGTTTCTAAGATGCTTAATTGAACATTGTCCAAAATATAGTTTCTAAATGCAGCTATAAATGGCGAATTACTTCTTTGCTATTTTTATGAATTCGATGTTTCAGCGTATCGTTAATACTTTTATTGTAACACTGTTTTGCCATATTTAATCAGACATTCAAATTAATTAGAATTTACTGTTTTTAAATTTCCAAGGCAATCAGACTCTCAAAATGGCGAGGGTTTCGGGAATTGTCTACATTCATTCCCATGCAAGTACTTGTGCCTGATTATTCAATTTTGAAGCGCATGGTTACGTACTGTTTTTGTTATTAATAGTCGCTACTTAACTTATTTTTAAATTTCCAAAGCAATCAGACTCTCAAAATGGCGAGAGTTTCGGGAATTGTCTACATTCATTCCCATGCAAGTACTTGTGCCTGATTATTCACTTTTGAAGCGCATGGTTACGTACTGTTTTTGTTATTAATAGTCGCTACTTAACTCAAACTTCTTTACACACCACCCGTGATGAATCCGAGGCCAAACGTGATAAATAGGAACTTCGAAATATTCGGTTCTTGCTTTATTTCAATTTTACTCTTTGTACAACAAAAAAATTTACATATGAATTGTATATTAGTTACGCATTTAAACGTAACTTTTTTGAAACACTAAATTCAGTGTACAACGTTATCGTAACATTTTCAGCTTAACAAAAGTAAAATTTTTACGTTATTTTATTTCGTAACTTTTTTCTTTTAAAAAGATAAGACCTTTTATCCTTATTTTGGTTTTGTAACAATTATCTAACGTACTGTTTGGTTTTTCTTCCTCTTAACTGCGTAATTTAAGCGTAACATTTTTAACAATAAAAGCTAAAACATGAATTCACCCAGACAAATATAATGTATAAAGTTCCATAATTTGTATAACGACATTTGATTGATGTGACATAAAATCGACAAGTTATTGTGAGTTAGATTGAATTAGGTTAGGTTAGCATGGATCAGGTTACGCTAGGTTAATTTAGATTTTTAGATTGTCGATATTGTGTCTCGTCGACCAAACTGGTATAGGTCTGCAAAATGCATATATACATAGTATAGCATATACATATACATATACATATACATAGCATATAAAGTATAGCATATATACATATACATAGCATTACAAAGTATAGCATATACATAGCATATACATAGTATAGCATATTACAAAACTGAAATTCCATTTTTTTTTAATGCAGGAAGGAGGGGGCCAAGGGCGAATGCTCGCGAAAGCACCCTCCCCCACCACCACATAGAAGAAAAAGAGAGCCAAAATCAAGTTCCAGGATTTTCGAGATGCCTGGACACTCTACATTTGAAAGATTGGAGGTCATAGACAAGGGGAAAGATGAATTAAGGAAGATTGTTCCAGAGTTGACCAGTTGAGTAGATGATAGAAATAATTAAAATAAAGTAAACTGTAAGAAATAATTAAAACTGTAAGAAATTATTAAAATAAAGTAACTGTAACACGCTTTCATGCTTAAGTTTTGCAATAAATGTAATTATAAACATGTATTACAATTAAGGCGATTAAAAAATATATGAAAAGTAATCTTTAATATTCCTTACTATGATCTGTTGATAAACGATGAATGCAAACCATTTCTTTATTGCAAGTTAAAATATCATCGAAAATATTTTTGACAGTGCTCTGTTAGCGCATGCCCATTGGTCTTGCTTAGATCAATTTACTTTTATATGAGGAGGTGCGCGGATGATTAGTCGTGAAAAATTAATTTAAAACATGGTTCGTAATGCATTATAAAGAAAGGTGTATTTTATTACAAATTATTTAATGCAAAATGGTTTTAATAGAGTCAAATAGATTAAGCATAAAATTAAAATAATAATAATAATAGTTTTTGGTGTTTTACAGATTTGAATCTGAACTAAAATATTTTAGCACGTTCGGCATTCCCTTGACTTAAGTTTAGAAACATGTGATGTGCTATTGTTAAATTTAGTAATGTAGTTTATATATATATATATTAGTGATGTAGGTCACATCCGCATCCGCATCCGCATCCGCGGAACATCCGCACATTTTCTCGCATCCGCATCCGCACCCGCATCCGCACTTTGGACTGCGGATGTCGTGCGGATGTGGACCGTTGAGATAAAATGTCATTAATAGCGAATTAATCAAATTCTACTATATTAATAGAACTAGTTCATTGTGCGCAAAAGTGATGCAAGCGACAAGACGAGAGGCTGTTCTTGTATGAAGTTACTCTCTTGCAACCTACTTAGATCCACGTTACAAAGCTAAGTTATTTTTCACCTAGTACATTAGAACGATTTAAATCATCACTTGGCAAAGCAGTTGAAGAGCTTCAATCTCTTGAATCTGTCGCTTCGCCACCCACCAAAAGAATAAAAGTTTCAGTGACAGAACCAACACCTTCAACAAGCAAATCTATCACAGAATCTGTCTCTCAGTTTCTTGAGTCAAGCAGCAATGACGAGACCTACACGCGATGTCAAAAGATGTAGTAAAAATGATCGAGAGCTATCACCAAGAAAAACGCCTGGCTGCATGTGACAATCCTATTAGTTGTGGAAAAATACGCAGATATCTATCCATACTTGAGTAAACTTGCAAGGAAACATTTAGCCTGTCCTCCAACAAACGTACCAAGCGAGATTATTTAGCAGTGCTGGATTAATTATGATGAAAAGAGAACAGACTGGCAGCAGAAAAGGCAGAAAAATTAATGTTCCTTAAGCATAACCTTCCTATAATTAAGTTTGAACATTAAACGATGAACATCTAGTTTACTTTATTTTAATTACTCATTATAAATATGCCTAATAAAACTTTAAACTTAATATAAATAGTTATCAAGCTAATTAAAGATCTCTTTCTATAAGGGTGGAGGTTGGGGAAAGAGGTCGGTGGGGTGCATTTGAGTTGGGTTCACGTCCCGCATCCTGGTAAACACAATTATGGTTTATAATTGTGGCTGAAACTCAACAAAATATAACGAATTTATTTGCAGACGAATTCACTAATTGATTTCTATATTAGTTAGATGCTTGATATTATTTTATATTTCAGAGAAAATACAGCAATTATTGTACAATTAATCAATTATACTACATTATAGCTACAGCTCTCTCTATATAATAACTTATTATATACGTTAAACACAACAAATCTCGAATATATCCTAAAAAATAACGAAAATGTAGACATCCACATCCGCGGATGTTGAAATCAAACATCCGCATCCGCATCCGCATCCGCGATGTGAAAAAATGACATCCGCTACATCACTAATATATATATATATATATATCTATATATATATATATATATATATATATATATATATGTTAAGCCCAGTTTGTGTAATTGCCCAATTCATGAACTGGTCAATATAACTGCCTCTTTCATGAAATGGGCAACTTACCACCCATTACATGAAATGGCCATTTATATTGCCCAGTTCATGAAATGGTCAATCACGTGTATGACCTTTAAAATCTTATACAATTCTACAAAATGGGCAGGCAAAATTCCGCCCATTTCACGAACTGGGCAATATAAATGCCCATTTCATGTAATGGGCAGTAAGTTGCCAGTTTGCAACGCCTAAAAATTGCCAGCACAAGAAAATGCTGCAGAAACACCTGCACCACCACC